>VMDO01003199.1:0-148633 GCA_007922755.1 Pedetes capensis
ACTACAGGAAAAGTTTCTATCTTAAACAGAAATGGAACCCAAGGACATACAGAAAAATACTATATAGTAAAAGATAGAGAAGACTTGGATGGGAAACTTAGATGGGAAGGGGGTAGGGGGGAAACATAAAGGAGGGTAAGGGGTAACCTATAAAATTGTCACAACGAAAAGCATGTCAATGATGTACATTAAAAATTTCTAATAAAAAAAAGGTTAAAAGAAGTCTTTATTTGTTTAATCATAGTATCTCTATCATAACCTTAAACATTTTGTCTGAAAGTGGCAATCCACTCTCAAAGCAATCCTGAAAACAGTCAGCTTTTGAAAACCCCATGAGGGTCATTATGAGTGGGATGTGACTTGATGGCACCTAACAACAAGAACAAACATTTTGTCTAAGCTTATTGGCCATTCAAACTTCTCTCAAATTATTGATTTATATCAAATGTTCTTTCTAAATTTGGATGTATATCACATTTCTATCAATTTATTACAAAGTTGTACTTTATAAATTGGGAGGACATGGCAGCTTTCACAATTGATCTATAATACTTTATCACATACAGAAATTTTTAGTCAAATAGCCTAATATTTTTCTTTATAGTTTCAATAATGATGATTGGCAGAACATTCATCAGTATAATTCATTTTATCAATAAGTTTTGAAGACCCAGATAACCAAAACATTCTTGAGACAAAACAAAGTTGTAAAGCTTAAATATCTATATTTCAAAGGTTACTACAAAACTACAGTAATCAAAAGAGTGTGATACTGACATAAGGCATAAGGATGAACACATATATCAAAGAAAAAGGATTAAGCATTCAAAAATCATTCTTTACAGTTATGCTAATTGATTTTAGACAAAGGGTCCAAGACAATTTAATGGAGGAAACAATAGTCCAATGGTCTTTTTTAGAAGTATGCTGGAAAATAAAACTAACATCTACATGTAAAAGAATGCAGTTGTGTTCCTTCCTCATATCAAACTCAAAACCAGTTCAAAGTGGATCAAAGACATAAATGTAAGATCAGAAGCTATGAAAATCTTCAAAGAAAAATATAGGAGTAACCCTTCATTACTTTGTGTTACATGATGATTTTCTTTTAGACACAGTACTAAAACCACAGATAAAAAAAGAAAAAATGGATAAATTGGACTTCATCAAGATTACAAATATTTTTACTGCAATTGATGCCACCAAGAACGTTAAAAGACAATCCACAGAATGGGAGAAAATACTTTCAAATCATATGTCTGATAAGGGACTTTTTGTCTGGAATATGTAAGGAACTCTTACAACTCAATAACAAGACATATAATCCAGTTTTAAAGTGGGTTAAGTATCTGAGCAGGTACAAAGAAGAAACACAAATGGTCAATAAATGTTTTTTAAAAATGTTCAATATTATTAGTCAATAGGAAATGCAAATCAAAACCATACAACTATACACCCAGTTGTTGTTGTTGTTGTTAGGTGCCGTCGAGTTGGTATCCAACTCATAGCGACCCTCATAGGGTTTTCAATGGCTGACTATTTCGGGATTGCCTTGGGAGTGGATTGCCAGGCCCTTCTCCCATTTTTGCAGTGCTGAGAATTGAACTCGGGACCTCAGAGACTGCAGCGCAGTGCTCTACCAACTGAGCTAACCCCATACACCCAGTAGGATGGCTATAATAAAAAAGACAAAGATGTGGAAGAAATTGGAAAATTCATCCACTCCTGATGAGAATTTAAAATGGGGAAAATGTTTCAGTCTAGAAATCCCTCAAGATGATAAACATAGAATTACCATATGACCCAACAATTCCACTTCTAGGCATATCTCTTAAGAGAAAAATATGTCCACACTGTAGCATATACATGAATGTTCACAGCACCATAACCCAAAGTCAGAAACAATTCAAGTGTCCATCAACTGGCAAATGGATAAACAAAATGTATTATATCCACACAATTAAATATTATTTGAAAATAAAAAGAAATGAAATACTAATACATGCTGCAACATGGGTAAACCTTGAAAATATTATTCTAAGTGAAAAAAAAATCCAGATACAAAAAAATCACATAGGCGATGTGAAGAATAGGCAAATATATAAAAATAAAAAGCAGATTAGTGGTTGCCAGCAGATAGATGGATGTGAAAATTGGAGTGATCATACATGGTTATGGTATTTCTTTTGGGGGTATGAAAAAAGTGTAAAATTAGATTGTGTTAATGGCTATGTAATTCTTTGAATATATAAGAGCAAATAAACATTGAATTCTATACTATCAGTAGGTAATAATGTATATGTGAGTTATACCTCAGTAAAAGTGTTAAATATAAAGAACAGAAAGTAATTTGGTAGAATTATCAAACTATTCACAACAGAAATATATATTTGCAAAATGGAATCGGATAATCCTTTAACATAATAATGTCAAACCAAGATCTTATTTTAATATATTGAATGATGAAATCATGGAGGCATTCTCACTAAATGGATAAAAAGGTGTATTAATATTTAAATATTTCTAGAGTATAGGACCACTGCAATAAAACAAGAAAAAGAAGAGATACATTTTCAAACTTCACAAGCATCTCTAATGTAAAATTCAATAGCTTAGAGAAAATTAATGTACAAGTAAATGTACAAGTTAATCTAAAAAATTTAAAGTGAGCAAATACTCCCCAATTAATTTAACTATCCCACCACAGAATAAAAGACATTATAAGAAAAGAAAAACATAGTATAGTAGATCTCATGAACAAGTTGCAAATATCTTTAACTGTTAAGAAATCAAATACAGCAATATAAATGATAATTCATCATAATCAAGATAATTTATCTCAGAAATGCAAGATTGGCTCAGTATTCAAACATAAGTCAATACAATTCACTGTATCAATAATCTAAGGAAAAACAAACATAAAACCATCTAAATATAGTATTGAAAAGACTAAACAAAATTCAATATTCTTTCTTGATAAAAACTCTCAACAAACCAGGAGCTGTGGAACATGCCTGTAACTCCAGTGACTCAAGAGGCTGAGACAAGAGGATCATACATTTGAGGCAGAGGCAGTCTGTGCAACTTAGTGAGACTCTATCTCAAAATAAAAAATAAGAAAGGGACTATGGGTAAAGCTCAGTGGTACAGCATTTGCCTAGCATTCATGAGGCCCTGGGTTCAACCCCTGGTACTGAGAAAAAAAAAAAAAAAAGAACCCTCAGAAAACTAAGAATGAAAGGAAACTTCCTGCCAGTAAAAGATATCTGCCCAGAAAATCTGCAACTAATATCATTCTTAATGATGAAGAGACTAGATACTTTCTCCCTAATTTTAGGAACAAAGCAAAGATGTCTTCTCTCATTACTCACATTCAACCTCACACTGAAAATCCTGGAGAGTATCATAGGGAATTAAATAATTAATTAACTAATTAATTTGAAAAGTATACAAATTGAAAGGAAGCAATTAAACTGCCTCCATCCACATATAATACAAAAAACTGGAATTAATATGTCAGGTTAGCAAAGTTGTAATTAATATATAAAATTTAATTCTATATAATAGTAATAAATGATTGGAAAATGAATATCTTAAAAATGTCATATACAAAAGCACCAAAAATATTATATATTGTTTAAGGATAATATAATATGGTTACTCTGTATTCTGAAGAATAATTTTTTTTAAATTCCACTCTGAAAGAAGACTTAGACAACAGGTATACCGTGTTCATGAATTGGAATATTCAATATATTGAGATTTCAGTTCCCAACAATTGTTTACACAACTATACATTCCCAAGACATACATTATTTTCACTGCTCAAAGAGAATATATAGTGTAGGAATTCTTAATCTTTTAAAATTATATATTCTTTGGGAGAAAGGTAAAAAATTTGAAACTGAAATGATGAAGGGAGGGTGCTCTTCATGCAAGAGGACATGAACGGGGGGTGGATATTATTAAGGAATTATCAGAGCTAAGCCCTTAGAGATCACCTTGTCCAAAACTCTAGTACTATAAAATAAGAGTCCTGAAGCAAAGAAAGCAAGTACAGCTTGTTAAAAGTTATATAGTCTCACAATTTTTGGCAAGGCATAGCAAAAGGTGAATTCTCCTGAGTAGCTATCCAATGACTTTCCCAAAAACATTACATTATACACTTGTAAAGTCTGACTTCTACCTTTATTGAATATCTTACAACCTAAGACCATGATTTTTGTCACCTCATAGCCCTTGTATACAGTAGGAAAGCACTGATGTGTAAAACAGTTTCCTTTTTTAATGCACAAGAAGTTAGTCTAGGCTGAGAAATTTATACTTGCCTATTCTCAGATGGGATTAGTGAAATTCATCTGCAGTATGTGTGATCCAGCATCCTCTAGATTTTCTGGATAATCTGAAGCTAAAAAATGATGTGGAACTAAGAGACTCTTTACCTCACCAATGCCAATAGGTAAAAAAGGAGAAAAAAAAAAAACAATTCACAATTATCTCAAATAAAGTATGGGTCAAAGAGAATCTTTGCTACCAAGCTGAATTTTGCTTGGTAGCTAAGATTCGAGGCTAAAATCAAACAAAAGAACTAACCAAGCTATTTAACTCATTAAGAGAATTATTAGGGGTATACCATTTACTACCCTCAAAGTTTACAAAAAAATACCACTCAGAGGAGTAGCCCAATGACAAAAAAAAAGTCCACATTCAGTCCCTGTCAATAGAAGAGAACTGAATGAAAGTAGTTAGAGGCATCACAGGGGTTTGTGAAGGGAGCTACCTATTCCTTGCCTCACCTTGGCAGTTTCTTGTTCCATATCTAGGAATCATTTTGTCCAGTTTTCAAATGTCAGCAAGATGGGGAAGCTGATATTTCATTCTATGACTAGACTTGAGTTGTTGTTGTTGTTAGGTGCCGTCAAGTCGATATCTGACTCATAGCGACCGTCATAGGGTTTTCAATGGCTGACTATTTTGGGATTGCCTTGGGAGTGGATTGCCAGGCCCTTCTCCCACTTTTGTGGTGCTGGGAATTGAACTCAGGACCTCAGAGACTGCAGTGCAGCGCTCTACCAACTGAGCTAAATCCCAGACTTGAGTAGAGGAGATTAGAAACCACATTCTCCCAGGGACTGACACAGCAGGGTGATAGGGGCATATAGGGAATCAAAGCATGATATCACCTTCTAGGGGCCAGCAGGAGGCAGCAATGATGAGTAAGGAAGCTACTCTGAGGACAGTTCGCCTTTGGCGGGGCATGTTAAAGCAACTATCCAAGTACTTAGAGTTCATGAACAACGAGCTAGAACAACCATCGTGGCTATCCAAGGATAAAGTTGTAACATCACTCAGTCATGGAATAAAGGCTAGAGTTATCTGGCAGCCAGGACATACAACCCTTATCCTCACTCCCAACAGTAAAACCCAGCAGTGGTGGATAGAAAAAAAAAAAAAAACACTTTGCATATAATGTGGGATGGAAGTTTTAAGGGAAAGTTTTGAATCTTAGAAACTGATATAAAACCACTTAAATAACTAAGAGCAATAGAAGTTATAGAACTAAGCCAGGATCTCATTAAGAAAGCCACTAACCAGGATGAAAAAGTGAATTCACCATGACTCAGGGGACAGTTACAGAAAAAATAAAACCTTTTAAATTTATATCACCAATCAATAAAATGCAGTTCATAAATAAACTGATGTTATACATTTGTTGTTGTTGTTAGGTGCTGTAGAGTTGGTGGTTGATTCATAGTAACCCTACATACAACAGACGAAACAATATTTTCAGTGCTACTCTGTTATTCATAGGGTTTTCAATGACTGATTGTTTTGGGGGGAGTAGGTTGCCGGGTCCTTCTCCTAAACCTACAGCACCTGGTGTTCCCAGGCAGTCTCCCATCCAGGTACTAACCAGGCCCGACCCTGCTTAGCTTCCGAGATCTGACGGGATCGGATGCCACAGGGCTACAGCTGCAGGCCCAATGTAATATATACATATACATATATATATACATACATATATATACATATACATATGTGTGTGTGTTTGTGTGTGTGTGTGTATGTAGCTTTGGGAGTGGATTGCCAAATCCTTCTTATATATATGAAAAGGATGTGGCAATCCACTCCCAAAGCAATCCTGAAACAATTGGCCATTGAAAACTCCATGAGAGTTACTATGAGTCAGACTCAACTCAATGGCACCTAGCAACAAGTGTGTGTATATATAGATATAGATGTATAGATATATAGATATATGCATGCCTAAAAGATTCTAAGGTTTAGACTTCCCACAGTCTCTCCACCTACATAGTTTATAAGCCAAAATTGACCAAGGAAAAAATTAGGTCTCAAAAACTTCTGCATTGATCATAGCCTTAGCCCTGACTAATCTCATATAAAACTTTTCATCCTGCTTCCAATCATGTGAGTTTTGTGCCTTTGACTCATCTTTCCACTTACAACCTTATTTAGTCTTTAGACCCAACACTTGGCAGAACTTCCCTGGATATGACCTTTTCCTTCTCTCTCCAAATATGATTCATAGATTCCCTCCAGGGGCAGAGCCTTCAATCATTCTGCGTCAACATCTCTCTGATTGGTCTTGACACGTGGTCTTGCAGGCTTCAGTGCCACTCAGGCTGCCAAAGGGCCCCTTAGTTTTGATCTCAGTGTCCAAGGAGTCTTACCATGCCAGAGCATAAAGCAAACTGTTTTACAAGTGCGACATTTGTTGTTTTTGTTCTTGGATCTTAGGTTATTAAGTTTGATATTCTGTCCAATCAGTGCCTAAATATTCCTGTACCTTAAGTAGTCATGGGTTAGAAGGTATCAAACAGAGTTAACCTCATTAACATCAAGCTTGATCCAACAAGCATAGATAATGAGAAACATACTATCATAGAAACTCTCCATTTTGTAGTTAATCAAAAGTCCTGAAAGATAAAGGTATGTGGAGGGGGACTTATAAAAAGAATATTGTGAGTTTTAGTTTTTAATGTAAAAAGTAGAAATGTAAATTTATTTACCAATCTTATAATAATAAGGCCACAACTTTTTATTTAATATGAATCTTTTGACAAAGGTTCTGCTTACTTTTTACTACATAAATAATACACATTGAAGCATTATCAACAATCTCTGGGTTTTGTTTCTTTAAAGTTAAGCCAGACTTTAAAGTCATTTATTAAGAAAGCAAATTGCAGAATTCTAGAGTTTTAGATGTTTTTGTCAAAATTTTATAGTTACCTCACAACTGTAAAATCAATAGCAGCTTTTTACAGTAATCTTTAAAAATCATATCATCTTTATTAGGTCTTTCAAAAAGATTTCAACTTTGTTTGCAAATAAACAGCAAACACCTGTTCACATTCATATTTGACTGCTTTATATAGAATCAAATTAAATTTTACAATTATAATTCCAAGTACAACTGGAATAAACAGGTTTGGAAATATATACTCAACTGGCTCTTGGGGGCATACTATTTTTCTAAGCAGACTTGTGCAGGTTTACTAGAAAGTGCCCTACTGGTTCTGAATATTTGAGGTACTAAGGACATCAGTCAAAATGTCTTGCAAGAGGAATAAAGAACATTCATTCATGCAGCAAATTAATTAGGGAGAGCTATGTTAAAAGATTCCTACTGTATACAATCGGGAGAAGGACATGGCAATCCACTCTCAAAGGAATCCTGAAACAATCAGTCAGTGAAAATCCTATGAAGGTCACTACGAGTAGGATTCAACTCGATGGCACTAACAACAACAACTATAAACAATATTGTACCTAAAGCTCCTCTGTGAAACACTTTATGGTATTCAACATGCTATCACATCCGCTACCAGGCACATACATAAACACATTCTTTATAAATGCTTTCTTGCAAATGTTTACTAAATGTAATGAACTCTAAGAAAATCAAGTCATGAATGGTTGTTTTTACTGTTATTTCTTATTCTTTACATCACTTTAACTTTATAAGAATTAACATATCTTTATACCTTTGATCTTTCTCTAAATAATTTTTTGAAAGCCTCCTCATTTCAAATCCTGAGACAATTTAAGGTTTTTAATAAATATAAGAAAACAAGAAAAATTTAAATTTCTAGATTACTTAATTTAAAGGTGATAGTATGTTAAGAATTAACTATACATATTAACTATATATATGGAATTGCTATTAGGTGCTGTCAAGTTGGGTCTGACTCATAGCAACACTACGTACAACAGACAAAACATTACCCAACACTGTGCCATGCCCGGAACTATGTCAATGTTTCTCTGTTGTTCCATAGGGTTTCCAACGGCTGAATATTTTGTGATTGTTTTGGAAGTGCACTGTCACATCCTTCTCCCAATTTTTCAGTGCTGGGCAGTGAATCCATGGCCTCAGAGAGCATAGAGCAGCACTTTACCAACTGAGCTAAATTGTTGTTTTTGAATTATGGTGCTGGAAATAAATATTGAATATACCCTGGCCTGCCAAAAAACCCAACAGATCTGTCCTACAAGAAGTGCAACCAGTGTGCTCCTAGAAAGCAAGGGTGGTTAGATTGCATCTTACATATTTTAGACATGTCAGGAGGGACCAATCACCAGAGAAGGACATTGTGTTTGGAAGAGTGGCAGATCAACAACAAAAAAAGAAGAACTTCAACTAGATGCAGTGACACAGTGACTGCAACAATGGGCTTAAACATAAAAAAGATTGTGTGTCTGGCACAGAACTGAGGAATGTTTTGTTCTGTTGTACATAGGGTCATTATGAGTCAGACCCAACTTATTGGGTTCTGTTGTACATAGGGTCGTTATGAGTCAGACCCAACAATGACACATGTATGGAATCGTGTATTTAGCTTCTGAAAAATAAAGGAAGTCTTCCTGAAGGATGAACCTTCTATGTTATGCTTTATTTAAAATAAGGGTCACTTGAGTTGGACTTTAACGAATGGATATTATTTCAGTAACTAGAGGGAGAGTGCGAGGGAAAGATATTTTCTTCAAAGTGAATGGCTGGAACAGAATATAGGAAGGGAGTGTTTTTAAAAAGACAGCATGTGCAAGTGCAGGGAGGAAAAGAAACATAAAGTGATAGTTTGGAACCACACCATAGAGCAAAATTCCCAACAGGCTAGTAGGGACGGAGGGAGGGAGGGAGGGAGGGAAGGAGGGAGGAAGGGAGGACCCAAAGGCCCATTCCTGAGAGACAGATGAGTAACTCTCTCCAGAAGCCACCAACGTCGATTTTATTGGGTTTAGATTTTTCTGAAGCAAACTGAGAGAGATTTATCTTTTCTGGGTCTGGTGGTTTTAAGTTTTTGAAACCATAGCCTCAAAGACAGGAAAACAGAATCGTCAGTCGGATGGGGCCACCCATGCAAAAGTGTGAATGCCTTCGGCGAGGTTATTTATTCTGGTCATGTCTTTGGGCACAAGACAATTGTTTGGGATAAAGACGTGGTATTCCACAGCAAGTGTAATATAATATAGACATGATTATGAAGGAAAGTTTGCTTTTATAATGATCAAGCATGCCAGTAATCAAAAGGGTGACGTGACCAAGTAGTGTTACTTGGGGTTCCTTTTGGCACAACCTCCCAGTGGACTATGGATATAAAAAGTCATTTCTTCATAGGATATTTCAAAATGTAGCTTACTGTAAAACATGAACTCTAAAGTTAATAAACAGGGTGGCATTTGGTGCCAAGGATTAAATATTTAATGGTAAAATATACAGTGATGAAAAGGATTTTCAAACAGGTGATAAATCATATGGGCTGAGCTCTGTATTAAATGTTATTTTTACCAAGGAAAAAAATAAAACGTAGACCAAAAAGAAAATTAACTCATTGTTGTGGCTCCCTGGGGCTGAACTTATGAAGGATCATCAAAGATTCCTTTGAAAAACCAAGAAAACAGCAGAGAGATTTTATTTAATGTTTGAGTGAGTTCATTTCTTTAGTGAAATAGAGAATGCTAACACCCCAACCTTCGTGCAGCCATGTCTGATTCTTCCACAGCCCTCTCCCACTAGCCTTTCCTATTCCACCTGGCCCATCTACCTATGGGGATCCAACTGCACATGGCTAAGAGCACCTGCCCTACAACCAGCCTGTCAAGGTTCAAATCTTGACCCTGCCACTTCCTAGGTATGTTACTTAACCTCTCTTTTTCAACTTACTCATCCACAAAGTGAATATTTTAATAGTACTACATCATGTTGTTGTTGTTAGGTGCTGTCGAGTCGGCGTCCAACTCATAGCGACCCTGTGTACAACAGGTAAAACACTATTGTTAGTGCTTCTCTGCTATTCATAGGGTTTTCAATGGCCGATTGTTTCTTGGGAGTGGATTGTTGGGTCCTTCTCCTAAGCCTGCAGCACCTGGTGTTGCTAGGCGGTCTCCCATCAAAGTACTAACCAGGCCCCACCATGCTTAACTTCAGAGATCTGACAAGATAGGATGCCACAGTGGAATGGCTGCAGGCAGTACCACATCATAGGTTTCTATACATCTTAAATAATTAAATGGGTTAATATATGTATAAAGCGTTTAGAAAATAGTTGGTTTTATAAGTCTGTTATGTCCAGAAAGTAATTAGTTTTCCATATTATTATCTTTCATCCTCTTCTTTAATTATCCAAATATAATTCATCTTTCAAAACCCAGCTTAATCCTTTAATGACCTTTCTTTGATCAATGCAATCTTCCCCTAAACACACATAGCCATCGCCATTATAGGATTGCATCTTTTTGATATCTAATTGTATATTACATACTATTCTAAATTAGTTTATGATTTTCCTAACAGATCAATCAATCACTTAGAAAGAGGAACAGAGACTTTTAAAAAATCTTCTCCAGCTGACTCTGCCTCTAGAAGAACATGACATCAACAACATTCACAAATTCTGCATTTGCAGAGCACCTACTACGAGCATTCTGTGCAAAACTGAGCACATTTCCCTATCCTCCGGTGTGAATGGTGAAAGGGGTGGATGAAAGGTATCAATCATGTTCCCTGCATGCTGGTTAACATTTTGTCTGAATAGATCTGCTCTTGATAAACCATGGTTTAAGATGGATGGATGAGTGCATGCATGTATGTGTGGATGGATGGATGGATAAGGGATGGATGGGAGAATGTATGGATGGGTTATGGAGGGGTAGGTGAATGAGTGGGTGGGTGGATGGTTGAATTAACATGGGAGAGAGGGAAAATTTCAGCAGAACAAAAGAAAGGAGCTTGCTTCTGGAAATAATTTACTGCACAAAGCAGAAATAAATTTTAGAAGATATCTGCTTCACATTATCTGTAAGGCACAGGAAAAAACTATGAAAGAAAAATGAGTTGAGATGAAAACCCAACAGGCAAGACATTGGTTAGGAATATTGAGTAAAGACAATCATTGTAGTTGGAAAATAGAGAATAATGAAAATAGCGGGGGGAGACACACTGGTACTGTGATAAACTGTTGTAATTCCATTTCCTTTAAATTTAACATTCATGGAGAGCAGCTAAGTGATTTTCTGCAGTCTGAGACTCGTATTCCTAATTAGACTCATTTATGCCACAACACTAAGAAGGTGCAATGGGTAGAGACAACAGAAAGAGAAGGGCAAAGAGTTGAAAATAAGCCCTTTGCTTGAGTTAATCAAGATCATAAGAATACCTGAGTTATGTTTTCCTCCATTTTCTTTATCATCATGAAGACAAGAAACCTACTCCAGAGATTCTTGGATCATAGGTCATGAGAAAGACAGTTTTAGACATAGCCCTGCTTCAAGGGAGGCCTTCTTTTAAATCACTTCAAAATTTTGTTTATAGGGCCCCAGAGAAGGAGGTTATAATATGATAAATAGGTTCAGAAAATGGAACTGTTCTGCAAATCATATATATATATATATGTATATCATGTATATGTATGTGATATATATATGTATGTGTGTGTGTATATATATATATATATATTTTTTTTTATTATTATTATTTTTTTTTGCTTATTGGGGTTTGAACCCAGGGCCTCCCACTTGCATGCTTTGCAAGTGCTGGACCACTGAGCTGTACCCCAGCCCGTTTTTTTTACATTTTGAGACAGGGTCCCGCTAAGTTACGCAGACTGCCTCTGGTCTCGAACTTGTGATCCTCCTGCCTCCACCTCCCGAGCTGCTGGGATTACAGGCATGCACCATCATGCCCGGCTTGCAAATCATATTTCTGTATGATATCCTATATTCTGCAAATGGGTTTTCCCAATAAGTAAAAGCAAGACAAGACTGGTGAGATCTCTAGTAAAACTCAGTGGATAGAAAGTCATATATCTGAATTTTAGTTCCATCCTTTTCTGTAAGCTTATTCAGTGAGCCTATGCAAATCACCAAATTTCTGAGACTTAGTTTCCTAGGAAAATAAAATTCATAATCCTTATCTTCCAAGACAAAAGTGGGAATCATTAAACATTCACATGGACTTCATAAGGTACCACCAAGCACCTCTGGTACATATTATTTCTTCTAGAAATCATATACTTGAATGGTAAATACTTAAAAGACATATTTCAAAAATAACTGCGAAAATTTAAATGAGGACAGAAAATTATGCAAATATGCTAATTTGCTTCCCCATTCGGCACCACTTCCCACACCTCCCTCCAAAGCCTGTTGCAAACTAACCTTTAATAAATGTTCACCTTCTAATTGGATTTCAGTGTTTCCTAATTTCTCTTATGCATGCTGCATATGTAACAATCTATTTATATTTGACCATATCAATACACATTTCAAAGGGTTTTCCCCCAGAGAGCATAACTCCATGGTCCCCTAATGACATGTGAAGTCTATACAGCCCATGGTTGAAAATGATGACCATAATAAGGATAATTAACATGATGTTGAAAATGGTAATCCAGAGTTATAGAGTCCTATCATGAATCCAATGGGAGGCAGCTCCAAAGCTGCCTTTGTGACCCGAGTCTCCAAATCTTCCATGAGGTTCCACTTAAACCCACAGCAGATGCACACAAAGCTTAGCAATTGGCAAATTATATTATTGTAACTAGCAAACCAAATCTGAGCGCCTTAGGCAAAAGTTTTCACAAAGCACATTGGGGAAAATGCCAGCTTAGATGATGATAGAGGTTCTGATTAGGGGTTTGCCCACATCTTAAATAAATAAATAGTGAGCCCTCCTTACCACCCAGAATGGTTTTTTCTTGAATGGAATTATTACTCAGTGGAAAGATAAACAATGAAATTTGAAGCAGAAGTTTTCTATGCACTGATATTAAACTGTAAGAAATGAACCTAGAAACGAAAGAGGGAGAGGGGAGAGCACCCTCTGTGGCCCCTGCTTCCTCTCCATCTGCACACTCACAATTGCTTGCTGTCCCTTCCCTTGCACTTCCCTCAGCCTGGGGTGGACCCGCCCATCCCAGTGCCTCCTGCTAAGTTCTTCATTGGCCTTCAATTATCCGCTTCTCCATGAAGCCTGCTCCAGCTCCCTCATCGCTGTCCTCTGTCTAACCCACGTACCCAACTTTGCCAACGCCCCTCTCAGTAGCAAGTCCACTAGCCCTGAAGTCAGGAACCAGGATCTTTAATCCAGACTTCCCCTTCTTTGGGCAGACTGCTTAATTTTTGGGCTGGGATTTAGCTCAGTTGGTAGAGCGCCGCTCTGCAGTCTCTGAGGTCCTGAGTTCACTTCCCAGCACCGCAAAAATGGGAGAAGGGCGTGGCAATCCACTCCCAAGGCAATCCCGAAACAATCAGCCATTGAAAACCCTATGAGGGTCGCTATGAGTCCCACACGACTCAATGGTACCTAACAACAACAACTTAACTTTTGGGTTTCATCTCTAAAATGGGAATAGTTACTGCCTCCTCAGGCTGTAGTAAAGAGGAAAATGGTAATGTATGTCCAAGTCTCTGTGCAGTACCTGGAACAAAATAATCCAAAAATAAATTGCTTGTTTTTATTCCTATATTCAGGACTTTTTTTTTTTTTTTTTTTTCCCCCGCTACTGGGGGTTGAACCTAGGGCCTCATGCCTGCATGCTTTGCAAGTGCTGGACCACTGAGCAGCGCCCCCAGACCATTTTTTTTTTTTTTTTTTTTTTTTACTTTCTGAGACAGGGTCTCGCTAAATTAAGCAGACTGCCTCTGGTCTTGAACTTGCGATCCTCCCACCTCCGTCTCCCGAGCCTCTGGGATTACAGGAGTGCGCCACCATGCCTGGCATATTCAGGAATACTTTGTTCATTTTTGTATCCCCAGCACCTAACACAGAGTAAGTACTTTAAAAAAAAAAATTGTTTTCAATTTACCAAGTGAATGGACATGTGCAGTTCTTCCCATAGTCCTTTAAAAAGTCCTTTCACATGTATCATCTCATTGGCTCCTATTCTAAAGATCAGAGGGTGGCAAGGTAAGTCCAGAACTCACTCCTTGGGAGAAATGCCTTACCCTGTCTTCATGGACATCTGCTAGGCTGCCAACCATGGGACACGGTTCTTCTGAGTCCAAGGAAGAGTACGTGATCAGATTGAGCCAAATAAATTATTTATGGCCATGTTGCATTTTGAAGAAAGAATAAAAGGACAGAAAACATCTGGGGCTATTTTAGTCAATAGTAGCATTGCTGGAAAAACTTACCCACTCCTGGTACTGAAATTCTAGCAGCTGTCCTTATCCAGCCCTTCCTGAAGTCTGGTTAGGGACTGTCTCCTCCAAGTCTAAGAGCAACACTAGATCCTTCCAACAAATAAATGTCTTTCTTTAGAAGCCCAAGATCAGTTTCTGTTGCTTAGAAGCAAAGAACTCAAACAAATAAATTAATATCTCCAATTTACATGAAGGAAAGCCTAAGCTTTTTGGAGAGCTAAAATGATTCATTTAGAGTCCAAAACACACAGAGGCTAGTAATGTACTGTTAGGGAGCACATACATATGTAATAAAGTTATAATGAAAAGAAAGGAGATGAAAAATATAAAATTTATTGGAGTTTTTATACTTGGGGACAAGGGAATGGAAAATGATCAAAAGAATTGGATAATAAAGTCATCAAATACATCCACACACACACACACATCAAAGACACTAGTCATATTCTCATGCTAGGGAATGAGGTAGAATGACATGTGTGGCATTAATCATATATACATGTATGTGCACACACGTGCATGTGTGTGGCATATTGCTCATATGGAGCACCTCATAAGAGAATGACTTTTTTCATAAGTGAAAGAAATCTAAGGCCCAAAGAGGTTAAGCAACTTGTAAAAACAGATTCAGTGACAAATCCTGACCAGGTCCCTGGCTTCAGAGCTCTACTCCAGGCCTCTCTCTATTATATCATGATTTATTGCACTGTGCGCTGCTGCTCACAGTTAGCATGAGACACGGCAGCTGGGACCCTTTTCCATTGAATTTAAGACAAAAAGTTGCTAAGAATTAATGGGCAACCCGTAGTATTGCTGTTTGTTGTTAGGTGCCATTGAGTCGGGTCTGATTCATAGTGACCCTCATAGGGTTTTCAAGAGCTGATTGTTTCAGGTTTATTTCGGGGGTGGATTGCCACATCGTTCTCCCAACTCATAGTATTAGAAAGGCTTAAAATGGGGTTTCTGTTCCTTGAGACAATCAGAGAATTGGGGTGGGGGAGCTTAATCCGGGGAACAAACATGCTCCTTTGAAGGTGGTCTGCAAGTTGTTAGTACCTTCGTGTTTCTCCTCCCTGCAGCTGGCCTGCTGGTCACCAGTCACCTGGGCCTCTGTCCTGCCCATGCATACACTCAAGAGTGGCCAGTCTGGCTATATTCCAGGGATCTTTCTTTCCTCCCCTGATGTCCAAGTACCTGGACATAAATAGGAAGTGAGGAGCCATCAAGAGCATCATTTATATCCTTTATGAGGAGCAAGACTAGGCCTTCTATCAGTCCCTGCCCTTCCTTCCCCAGTAGAGTTAAAAAATGTAGCCATAGTCTAAGGTCCCCGGAGCCCCCTGACGCTCTCTTCTCAGTCCTTCCTGAGTTTGGACCTTCTTTCTAACTTCTTGGCGTTCTCTCACATTTCTGATTCATAAGCTAGAATTTTCACCTGACCGAACATCCACAACCCAGGAACTCTGAGCCCATCTTTGATCCAATCCCTCACATGTGTAAATGTGCTCAGCATTTGTGGCGCACGTAACTCTGCCTCAGCTCTCTTAGACTGGGGACACTGGCTCTGAACTGCTGCCTACCATCTGGAAGGGGCCCTTCTCTCTCCATAGAATTTCTGTTTCCATCCACTCTGCTCTCATTAAGAAGTTTCTGTCCTGGTTCTGCATGTACAAGAAAAATTAACACTTAACTGTTGACGTGCATTAACCAGCGACATGGGGTCACTAAGACCCATATCATTTTTAAGGATGTACAGGCATTTCTTTTTATTCCAAGTGGCTTTTAATTTTTAGTTTAAACTTTCTTAATATTTTGTCTGTTTTGGTTTCAAAATATATATTTATTAGTGTTTTATAAATAAAAATGTGACAATTTATTAAATTGACAGTAATTCAAAAACATCTTTGGTACTTAAAATGAAACTCACTTCTTGATATTTTTAATTGAAAGTTTATTCAATTTATGGAATAAAATAAAAGACAAAATATAAAATATTAAGTTTCAAAG
This sequence comes from Pedetes capensis, assembly GCA_007922755.1. Classification (NCBI taxonomy): domain Eukaryota; kingdom Metazoa; phylum Chordata; class Mammalia; order Rodentia; family Pedetidae; genus Pedetes; species Pedetes capensis. The sequence continues at coordinate 16,672 of VMDO01003199.1, forward strand.
TCACTATCACAGCTTCTGCACCACACTTTGGAATACTTCAAGCAGACAGGCTTTTTGCATTGAATACATGAATAAGATGTTTTCCTATCAAGTTTCAATGGGTCAATGTAACATTGTTTTCTTTTTGCTGGTTTTACTTGATTTTCTGGAGGTCAATTGGGCATTTGAGGTCCTAAATACCCTTAATCAGAGTTTGAATTTGGATAGGAATTATTTCATTATATAGTCTTTATTTCAGTTCAGGAAGAATTAGTCCTTGTGCTAATTGCTTCATAAAGTCCAATTGTGATAACTACTTTTAATCTAAATGTTCATATATAATGTAAGAATTTACTGCCACCATTTCTACCATTCTAAAAAAAAAAAAAATCACCACTAGCCATCTACAGGTTCTGTGACCAACAGTAATTTTCACACCTTTGAGTTAGCACATCTGCTCCTAGTATTGCTTTGCTATATAAAGCTATCGGGCTGGGATTTAGCTCAGTTGGTAGAGCGCTGCGCTGCAGTCTCTGAGGTCCCAAGTTCAATTCCCAGCACCACATAAATGGGAGAAGGGCCTGGCAATCCACTCCCAAGGCAATCCCGAAACAGTCCGCCATTGAAAACCCTATGAGGGTCGCTATGAGTCAGATACCGACTCGACGGCACCTAACAACAACAACAACATATAAAGCTATCATCTCAGGTTGACCAGTTTCTTCATCAGTACTGGAATGCTGATGTATGGATGATACCACTCTGACAGTTTTTGACTTTTTTGGTGACATCTGAAAGCAGTGTCATATCAGCATGATATCCATATGATGAAGAATTTCTTAGGTCAAATTCTTGCTGGTAAAAACTCAGAAGGGAATTCTTTCTTGCTCTGTGACATAGTACCTAGATAAGTTAGCTTTCACTTTTGCAACTCACTCACCAGTTCAGCTGAGCTTAAATCAATTGTCTCCAGTGATGTTGCAATTCAACTTATAAATTGCCTTAACTAAATGAAGCACTGACTGAGTAGATTTGCAAAGCCTCAGAAGATGTGGATCCAATCCTTTGCTGTCAGAATCTTTTCTGCAATATAAATAAGCATTGAAACAATGGCCAGTTTTTGCATCGCTAAAATGAGAACTTTTATTTTGCATTTGTTGGGTTTCTTAGGCATAAACATCCTGAAATGACAAAGATTACAAAAACCTTTGAGCACTTCATCATCTGTGATGCTTTCTCCTAAAGTGTAGTTGCTCTGAAAAATTTCCACATGCTTTTCAAAACACCAAGTTATAGGTGCTCTTTGACCACTTTGGAAGCCTTTGTTTACCTGGTTTCAGAATTATCAAAATGAAGGCATGTAAGTAAATTCAACATTCTTTTCAGTGACATAGTGGAGCAAAAATGATTTTTCTCCATCCAATCTATAGCAAACATTGCAGATAAGTCTTCATTCCCCCATTTAAAAGTACTGCTATATAGAAGCAGTCCTATAAAAGTTTGTGGGAGCAGGACCTGGCAGCCCACTACCAAAAAATAATCAGCCTTTGAAAAACCTTATGAATAGCAGAGAAGCACTGATATAGTGCCAGGTATGGCACAACATCAGGTAGCATTTGTCTGTTGTACAAAGGGTCATTATGAGTCGGACTTGACTGGATGGCAGCTAACAACAACAACATAAAAGTTTGCAGTTTGATTGTGTCTAAAGTTTTCAGTTCTGGTTGATGCAGTTGTTTATATTTTGCACAAGTTTTCTCAAGCTTTTCATTTGTCTGTAAAATAATTTCTTCCTGTATTTCTTCAGAAAATAAGCAAAGCCACAGGTCTCTAACTTGTGGGATCCTGTAAAATTTTATAGGATCATTATTGTTGTTAAGTACCATCGAGTCGGTACCCAACTCATAGTGACCCTACATACAACAAGTAAAACACTATTGTCAGTGCTTCTCTGCTGTTCATAGGGTTTTCAATGGTGGATTGATTTTCAGAAGTGGGTTGCCAGTTCCATCTCCCAAGCCTATAGCACCTAGTGTTCCCAGGTGGTCTCCCATCCAAGTACTAACCAGGCCAGACCCTGCCTAGTTTCCGAGATCTGACGGGATCAGATGCCACAAGGCTATGACAGCAGACATAGGATCATTGGCATCCAGTAATTTTAATGTCAACTTAATAATGGTAGAAACTCTTCTGTATCTAGATCTTTCTGCTTTAGGCCACTTGAGTCAATTTTTCACACAAAAATATTTTTTTCTAATTACTTTCACTGTCTGCCATTGAAGATTCTTCATCATCTTCTCCTTCCGCGTCTCTTTCTTCTTGTCCTTCTCCATCTTTTTCTACTTTCTTCCTTTACTATCCTTTCTTGTACTTCTTTGTGATCAGCATCTGTATTGTGAAAACTCACTGACTGTTGTCACAATCATCCACACCACTTGCATCTTCACCTTTTTCACTTATTGTATAGAAATCGAGGATCATCAGCCTTCATAGATGTAGGAAATCATTTGGCCATCATTTTTTCAAAGTGATCACTATAAGAAATATAATATGCCAGGCACACACCTGTAATCCCAGTGACTTGGGGGGCAGAGGCAGGAGGATCACAAGTTTGAGACCAGAGGCAGTCTGCATAATTTAGTGAGACCCCATCTCAAAAAAGTAAAAAAATGGGCAGAAGGTGCAGCTCAGTGATCCAGCACTTGCACAGCATGCAAGCACAGGCCCTGGGTTCAACCTCCAGTACTAAAAAAAAAAAAAAGGAAATATAATACTGCATAAAAATAGAGGGATAATAAGTTTTTAAAAACTCATATACGCAGTGATGCTGAGTCTCAAAGACCCAAACTGTCTTGGATCTCATACCACTTAGTGAATCAAAATCATACACACATTAGCCAACAAGCATGCTGCACTTTAGGAGGGTACTGAGGAGGTGAGCACTTGAGCAGAATCCGTGTATACAAGGCAAATATAAATGCGTCACTTGGGTCTGTTAGCCCCATACGTTATCAGTTAAGTGTTAATTCTGTCATCTGACCCACATTTCCCTATTTCCTTGACCATGATCTCAGAATGATCTTGATGCTTTCCTAAATTTCAGATTTACATCATCTAATCATCTAATCATCTTCCTAATCTACCAGTCAAATGACATTATTAAGATAACAGCCCACAGCTACACGATTTGCTTCTAGCAAACCCATGCTTGCTCCCCATTCCAGGGACCTCTTTTCTGATTTTTTGAGAATCATGCATTTAATGATCTGTTCTAAAATGTCCTGAGTGACTTCTCAACACTATTACATTGGGGATTAAGTTACCAACACATAAACTTTTAGAGACACATTCGAACCATGGCCTTCCTCAGGCATGGCTCTCCCTCCCCAGCCTTCCAAATAATAATTAAATACTTCTGTTGAAAAATAATTGCTTTGGAAAAACCCAATAAAGATAGAGCCAGATGAGGTTGTAGTCACTACCAATTAGGTGGCTTTCTAAAAGTCCCTGCATGCTTTTCATCATCTCCATCTTTATTTTTCAAAAGCATTTACCTAAACACGATGGCAGCAGTGAAACTTAGGGGGGGTCCAAACACACCCCAGAGAACTACTTGGTTTGTTTTTGTTTTGAGGCAAGGTCTCACTATATAGCCCAGGCTGAGTCAAACTAGCTATGTAGCCCAGTCTGGACTCAAACTCTTCAACCTTCTGATCCCATCTCCCAAGCACTAGGATTACAAGTGTGCACCACCATGCCAAGCAACCCAGAACTATTCTGCACAGAATAGATAGCACCCTCCCAAACTCTCACCCAAATATATACTCATTTGGTCCATTACCACCAGCGTTGCCTTTAGCATGATTTCCAGTAAACTCTGCACCACTAGAGATTACTTCATCTATGGAAAAGTTGTAATAGGATTTAAATTACCAATTAACAAGAATATCATGATAAATGATACCACCTGGATGTAATCATCAAAAACAGGAAATTATTCCATGAATAAACAACAAGAAGAGGGCAAAAAAGAAAGAAGGGGACTATTACAGATCAAAAGAGATTTTAGAGCCGTATCAACCAACCATACCATGTATATTGTTGTTGTTGGGTGCCATTGAATTGGATCCAACTTATAGCAACCCTAAGTATAACAGAATGAAAAACTGACCATGTTCCCTGCACATGATCTTTTTACGTCTGAGGCCATTGTTGCAGCCACTATACTTTTTCTTATTTTGAATCATGCCACATCAGTAAAAGGAGGTCCCAGGACTTTTCTCTATTTCTGTCATTAAGGTTGATTCTACTTTGAGGAAGCAACTCTTCCCTAGTCATTTCTTGAATGCCTTTCAGCCTGAGGGGCTCATTTTCAGCACTCTATTTGACAGTGCTTCTTTGCTATTCATAAGGTTTTCAATGACTAATTGTTTCTAGAGTGGGCTGTCAGGTCCTTCTCCCTACTCTGTCTGGGTCTGGAAGCTCAGCTGAAACCTGTCCACTGTGGGTAGCCCTGCTGGTATCTGAAGTACCCGTGGCATAGCTTTCAGCATCACAGCAACACGTAAGCCCCCACAGCACGACAAGCTGACAGACATGTGGGAATATCATGTATCGTGTGATTTCAGCAAACCAACAATAGAAAGTTATTTTCAGACCATTTGAACACTATTCAGCGATATTAAGGAATTAACATTAATTTTAAAATATATTAAAGATATTATGTAGATTTTTTTTAAATCCTGTGTATAAATATAAAATTGACTATGGGCTTAAACATAAATAAGATGGTGTGCCTGGTACAGAATCGGGGAGTGTTTCCTTCCACTGTACATATGGTCGCTGAGTCAGACTCAACTCGACCTCACCTAACAACAATAACAATAATAGTTTACAGATTATTCTCCTGCACAAAAGTGGGATAACATTGCTTAATGATAATATTTGTCTAAGACTTGTTAATTCTTTAGTATGTTTTCACCCTGTAGATCATTATTTTCAGCTATAATTTTGTTTGGTGCTTTAAGTTGCAATCTGTCTGAACACCATAAACAGCTAGGGGTTTCCTTACCAATTCTTCACTTACCTTGTATTATAATTCTTTCTAAGCACAGTTGTTGAGTCATGTGACACAGATGGCAGAAGTCAAACTGAATATCACCAGACCTGAATTCTAGATCTACCTCTGCCATTAGTCACTGTGGGTAGCTCTCTTAATTGCTTCATCTGATTTTCAACATCTATTAAGTGGGAACAACATTAACTATTCTGTTCAAATAAAGTGATTTATGTGACAAGGTTTTGTAAATAAACTACATAGCAAAACACATATATAAAGTATTAGTAGTTCCCACTTTCCAGACAGAAGATATAAAACTGGGTTGGACCCAGCATGCTTCCATGTGGCCAACTCCCAGTAAGAACAGGCTTGCTCTAACACCTATAACTTGCACCTTTCTGTGCATAGCCCATCTCATAGCCTTCTTCCCGACCTTCTGATGGTCCCCAGGACCCCTAACCTCCAGACAAATTTCCTTCCTGTAGCTTAAAATTCTCCTTGCAAAGCTGACACTGGGTATTGATTTCATCATGACCACCTTGAATGACGAGGTGGCAGGAAATGTGGCTTTTCTGGGTACATCCTAGGTAACAGGAGGTTGGAGCCCAGGCACAGGCTGGGGTACAGGGGCTGTGGAACTCCTTCTGTGGTCGCTTTTGTTCTCCTTGCCCAGGTCACAGTGCTTTAAAATGCTTTCTATTACCCAATAAGAAGTCTCAGTAACAAAGTCCAAAAGCAAAGCCTGGGGACGATTCATGCTGAGGCATTACTAGTTTTCTCTAGCTATATTATTTTTTGTGTTTATGATGAAGGAATTCCCATGGAGCCAAACCACTGCAGGATATACCTAGAGCCTCAAACCCTATTTTTCTCTAGGAAAACTGAACGAGAGGAAGGGGTAGAGAGGCAAGTGTCAATTGCCCTCTGATGCCTGGGGCAGAGATTTTACTGGCAATTTGAAGAGGGCTCCCTTCACCCTTGCCAAACCCTCTCTCAGAACCTTCTTTGGCTTTAAAGCATTTTTTTCCCTTCCCTCTGGAGCTCATAAATGGAGACTTCTAGGAATTGAGAGGGTTGAGGTTTAGCTCAGTGGGTAGAGTGCTGCTCTGCACTCTTGGAAGCCCTGGGTTTGATCCTCAGCACTGCAAAAATGGGAGAAGGAGTTGGCAGCCCATTCTCAAAAACAACCCCAAAACCATCAGCCATGGAAAACCCTAGGAATAGCAGAGAAGCACTGATACAGTGGCTGGGCAAGGCACAGTGTGGGGGAGTGTTTCATTCTGTTGTACGTAGGATCACTGAGTCAGACTCGACTCGATGGCACCTAACAACAACAAGGCTTGAGAGAGAATTTGCAAAGCAGAGGAAGCTGAGGATCAAATCATGATAGTACAAATCAGAGTCAAGGGGAGAGGCAGAGGGAGAGAGAGAGAGAATGAAAAGGTGGAGTGAACTGTTCTGGTTGTTAGGCGTTTTGGTTCTGGAAGTCCTATTCACTGGTCAATTTCCATCAGCTACATGGGAAGTCAAAGGAGGCCCTGGTGCTCCCCCGACAGGCTTCCCTACATGTGGCCTCAGGGCCTGCAAACTGGAGTTCCCTTCTCCCAGGATCTCGTTTCACTACCAGCCCCCAGCTGCCTGCAGCTGTGTGCCTTCCAGCTCCTCACAGCTGGCTTTGCAAACAGACATGGCCTCTCTCTAGGATAGCTTACCAAAAGAGATTGTTTCAGCTGCACTGCCTGTTGAAACCTGATTCTAGAAGCAGAGATGAAGCTAAATGAATTGCAATATTAAACATAAAGGTGCGCCTGTCCACTCCATCCCGTGGGGCAGGTGCTCACTCAATGACTGACAGATTTTGCCTTTGCCTCTGCCTTCTATTTGTGCAGTATTGCCAAACAGAACCCTAGCATTTTCCCTGGAGAGCTCCAGACATGTCAGCAAGTCTGCTCACTCAGGTTTGCATAGTGTGGGCAGGGATGGGTTCAGGAATTTGCAGAGAAAACTACCTGAGGGGACAAATGTCCCCGCAGTTACTCATGTACACACATAAAGCATGTCTCGGAGTATTTCCCTAGTATCAATCACATATATTCTAAATGTGTGGTTATAGACCATGTAGGAGAAAAGGTGGTTCTAAAGGGAATTTCCTCATGAATCAGCCTGGAGTTGAGTCTCAGGTTTTTACAGGGTAGATTGGACAGGGTTCAAGAAAATAGCCAAATTAGCCAGGCGCAGTGGCGCACACCTGTAATCCCAGCATCTCGGGAGGCGGAGAAAGGAGGATGGAAAAGTTTGAGACCAGAGGCAGTTTGCACAACTTAGCGAGACCCTGTCTCAAAAAGTTAAAAAAAAAAGTGGGTTGGGGGCATAGCTCAGTGGTCCAGCACTTGCAAAGCATGCAGGCACAAGGCCCTGGGTTCAACCCCCAGTACCACCAAAAAAAAAGAAAAGAAAAGAAAAGAAAAGAAAAAAGAAAATAGCCGAATTAGAAGTCATGGTGCAAGCAATAGCCCACACTGTGCCCCATTTTCATTTAAACCAGTGGTCCTTGCTTCCATTTGTCTTTATTGACACACAGTTCCAGGACTGGCTGCTCCTTGCTTTGAGTATGAAGCTCATAAGCCTGGCAGAATTTCACTGCATACACAAGGGGTGTTTGTTGTCATTTAAAAAATGGTTTTCAGTGTTAATAGACTTCCAACATATCTGTTTTTGGAAGTTAAATTCGTGCCTGTGTTAGACTATTTATTGGAGCTCAATGACTCTACAAGACAGAAGTGGGCAATTTGAAAAATGCATTAATATTGTCAGCTCTTCCTCCTTCTGTTTCCATTTACTTATTCTCCTGAGGCCTCAAGCTGCAGTCATTTGCCCTTCCTTTCTCTGCTTTCCCTTCCCTCTTTCTGTCTCTTTCTCCCTCCTTCTCCTTTTTCCTCTCCTCTCACTTCCTGACTCTTCTTCAATCTCCTTTTCTTTTTTTATTTCCTGAGTGTTGGCTTTTTCATCTCATGATACAACTCACCTTTTGCCGGATCTCACAAACATCAGGCGGATTCTTCTCTGTTTCGTTGTGAAATATCTTCCAAACTGCGTTGCCCTCACACTTAGCTCTTCCAAAGAACCAAGGCTCAGGGAGACCCAAAGATGAGGCAAGAAAAATAGGCACAGTCATAGGCCCCCAGACAACAAAACTCACCCAAGCCCCTTTCCAATATGGAATTATTTTGATGCAACTGAAGAAAGTTGAGCCATTGAGCTGTTCTCCCAGGCTTCATTTCCTCCCCTCTCTTCTCACCACACCCCACCTGTCCTCCTTCTGAGTAGAGAAAGAGTTGTTGTTTATTGTCAGATGCCTTTGAGTCAAGTCAGACTCGCAATCCTATGTACACCAGAATAAAACACTCCCCAACACTGTGCCATGCTTGGCGCTTTTCTGCTATTCACAGGATTTTCAATGGCTGATTGTTTCAAGATTGTTTCAGGAGTGGGCTGCCAGGTCCTTCTCCCATTTTTGCGGTGCTGGGGATTGAACCCAGGGCCTCAAGGAACATAAAGCAAGCACTCTACCAACTGAGCTAAACCCCAGAACATACTAAACTAAAAGGAGGACGTAGATAATGTAGTAGGGTGTAGTAGGAGCTGAAAACAATGAAACATTTTGAAGATTGGAGATCAGGTCCAGAACCCAGAAACAATGCGTTTTTATTTCCCTGCCTTGCAAACCCTTTGTCTTTGTAAGCTACCCAGGCTGGCCTCTTCCTGCACAGCTGTGAGCTCTGTCGCCCCTGGAGGAGACCCAGCCTCGGTGGATTCCACCTACATTCCTTCCCTGCCCCGCTAGGGGAAAGGGAATGGGGACCCTGGAGAGCAGGAGTGGGGGGCAGGAGAAGATGGGGACTGTCAGATGTATAGCAATGCTCTGCCCACCCAGCTGGGGATTTCACTTATCGGTTTTGAAGTTCACTCAAAGCTGCAAGGTGGAAATGCCTGAATTTAATCCCACTTCCCTCCCTGCGCACTCAGGCCGGTGGCCTTGGCTCTTCAGCAATCCTAACCTCTTGACCCTGTGGAGCCCTGGTGTTTTGCCTTCTTTCCTTACATGCTTAGCCCTCGGCTTCCCCTGCTCTAGCTTGTGCTTCAGGCCACCGAAATGCCTTGCTGCCTGAGAAGAGACCTCCTCCCCCCCTTCTTTCCCTCCCTCCTTCGTTTCGTCCTTCCTCTCTCCCTCTCCATTTTTGCTGTCTTTATTTCACTTTTTTAGGAGATGGATGGGAAAGCAATGGAGGAGGGTCCGGAGCCTGCTCAGGGATGTTGGGGTCATAAAGATGGAGCCAACATGGGGTGGCAGGAGGTGAGGGGCAGCATAGGTTATGGTTTAGTCACTGTGCCAGAGAACAGAACTCTCTCCTTGGTTCCTTTTTGCTCTACTTGTTGAAGTAGCCTCAGAAAGTTAAAATGGAACCCTTGTCCCTAGGATTGTCCCAGCCTTTGGCACTGAACACAGTCTTCAAGTGTTGCCCTTGAGCCGCAAAAAGGGCTTATTGTCCAGTTGTCCCCTGGCGCCCTTATGAATGCCCTTCTGGAGACCTTCTTCTCCTGGCGGGGTCTACCGTAGCCAAGTTCCTTAGTTGACTGCCAGTAAGCACTGGAGTTAATATTTGGAAGTTTAGATGCTTTTCTTAGCTTTGTCTCTACTTTTTACCCATCCTAGGTTTTTGCTCCCTAGAGAGTCCAGGGGACTTGCCAAAGTTCACAACTTTAGTGAAGAACAGAAAACATATTTACACCCTACCTGCATACACACACACACACACACACACACACACACACACACACACACACACAGACATAGTTTCACTCAAGATACTTGCTGCATCGATTACTCTAAGTGAACCAGTAAGTGTGACTTTACATACACAAATATTTTTCACAACACTGACCAGCTATGAAATCATAGAATCCATCAGTTAGGTTTCTGGTGGGTTTTCTGTTTTCTTGGTTTGGTATCTTGAGCAATAATCCCCTCACTGATCTTCCTGGCTCTCCATGGCTCTTTGGCAAGAAGGTATTTCACAGAGTTTGCTGCTAGCTCGTCATGTTCCGTGTTTAATGCATGCTCTCGGTAGTGATGATTGCACTTGTTAAGCACTCGCCCTGTATGGGATACTTACTAAGGGGCTTCACCCACAGTATCTTATTTAATCTTCCCAGTAATCCTATGAAGTGGGCACTTGTTGTTGTTAGGTGCCACAGGGTCAGCTCTGACTCATAGTGACCCTATGTACAACAGAATGAAACACTCTTTGATACCATGCCATATCTGGCACTCTGTCAGTGCTTCTCTGCTATTCATAGGGTTTTCAATGGCAGATTTGTTTCGGGAATGGACTGCCAGGTCCTTCTCCCTAGCCTTCAGCACCTGGTATTATTCCAAGATGGTCTCCCATCCAAGGACTAACCAAGCCAACCCTGCTTAGCTTCCAAGATCAGGCAGGATCAGACGCCAGGGTGCTATGGCTGCAGACGTGAAGTGAGCATGAGCACCACACTCATTAACTTTACAGATGAGGAAACAGGCCCAGATAGGTTGTCACTTGCCTAACGTCTACAATTATTCACTATGTTTTCAAGTACCTTGTAAGAAAGAGACCTTTGTCTTCTCTACCCTTCTGCCTACCACCTGGCGTATATTCATAAGCTCTGCATACAGAAGACAACTAATTAATGCCAGGGAATGTCCACTTCCCAAGAGGACAATTTTAAACCAAAAACCAATAGGTTGTATAATGATTCCTCCCAAATCTACTGTCCTTAGAGCCCCACAAACCCCTCTCAGCGTTGACAGTGACGGTGTTTTTGCAAGAAGCTAACTGTGAATTTGCGGTGTCCCATTTCAGATCTCAGTGCCATAGTTGGGGACCATGGATCCATAGCTGTGAATGTATAAATACAAATATCCACCATCCTCTGTCAACTTTTAACTGGGCAGTCAGGTTCTGAAGTCTGCCACATTAAATACAGTTTAAAGAAACAACCTGGTAAAAAGGAAAATTGGATTTATTTATAGTTTGGCCAAATTGGGAAGAGAGAATCAATTGTTAGATATTCTCTTCAGCTTTTCTTTGGTAGTCCCCCATCTTTTAGAGCCTAGATGAAGCCAAACACTAAAACAAAAGGAAATATGTAGATTTGGCTGCTGGCTAGTATTATTTTGAACTGGGAGGGAATTCCCCTTCCTGACATTTTAGGCTCCCAGCATGGAATCTCCTGCTGAATTCTCCTCACTCCCAAGGTCTATGTCCATTCTAGGACATGAGATCTGAAATAATAATTATTATTTATATGATGATGTCATTGTTGTCGTTGATAGATGCTGTTGAGTCAGGTCCAACTCACAGTAACCCTATGTACAACAGAACAAAACACTCCTCAATACCATGCCAGGCACACCATCTTTTTATGTTCAAGCCCATTGTTGCAGACATTGTATCAATCCATCTCTTAGATGATAATAAGATAAAAATGTTGACTTTCTCGTGGCTTCAGTCTTGAACCTCTTGGCTCTATGTGAGAAAAAAAGGAGTGTGGATGGGCATGATATATTTGCAGAAGCCACCAAGTTCAGCAAATGCTGGCTGTTCATTTTGTTCCAGGCCATAGCACACTGGTTCTATCCTCATAGTTATGTCTAGAAACCCAGATTTTACTGATGTTAAGTCTATTTTTATATCTAAAAGGTTCTAGAAAGGTATGCCAAGTTGCTCTCTTTCCATATTTCACTTCATTGATCAGAACAACATGATTATAGAAAATTCCTCAGTGAGTCATTCTCCAGTGCTCCAGCATTGAGTGGTGGCTGCAGAGAGCCAACATCTGGAATACAGCGTGATCTGACCTACCTAATGGTTTGGTTCCCTTTCAATCCCATTTAGAAGCCTTGGCCCTGCTTCCATCCCTCTTGCTGGACTACTTCCCTCTTCACCCAATCAGTGGGCAGAGGGAGACATCCAAAGCTGGTCTCAAAATGGAATCTCAAGGAGAAGAAGCAATGGTCTGAAAGAGGAGGGCCCCCAGATGACAAGGGAAACTGAATCAGGAACTCTGATTTAAACCTAGGAAGCATGGAGTGAAAGGAAAGGCTGGGAGGGCTGGGCAAAGAGAAGCCAAAAGCCCTGCGATAGAGGTGAAGGGCAGAAGGAAAGCTCCTACTCCATCAATAGTGGTTGATTCTGCTGCACTAAAGCACAAAGAACACTTCTTAAAAGACCAAAATTAGGACATGAGGATCCTGGTGAGGAGCCCAGGCTTTTGAAGGAGGCAGTGCGGGCTGTGATACCCAGCTCTGCCTCTCACCAGTGGTGACCTCAAGCAGGTTGTTGAGCTGTGAGTCCCTGTTGTAAAATGGGGATAACCAACTTCCACCTTGGAGGAAGGTGCTGAGCTTTCTCTGAGATCATGAAATTAGCAGCTATGTAGCCCTTACTATTGCTAATTGGGAGAAGGACCCAGCAACCCACTCCCAAAAATCAATCCGCCGTTGAAAACCCTATGAACAGCAGAGAAGCACTGCCAATAGTGTTTTGTCTGTTGTGCATAGGGTTGCTATGAGTCAGATACCAACTCGATGGCACCTAACAATAACAACATTGCTAATTATTTCTGTCACCCAAGGCCACACATGGCAAAGTGGGGATCTAAACCAAGAGGGACTGGGCTCCAGCCTGGGCTCTTATCTACCTTGCCTCTCAATGTTGTTGTTGTTGTTGTTGTTGTTGTTGTTAGGTGCCCTCAAGTCATGTCTGACTCATAGCAATCCTCATAGGGTTTTCAATGGCTGACTGTTTTGGGATTGCCTTGGGAGTGGATTGCCAGGTCCTTCTCCCAGTTTTGCAGTGCTGGGAATCGAACTGAGGACCTCAGAGACTGCAGAGCAGCGCTCTACCAACTGAGCTAAATTCTAGCCCTGCCTCTCAATAGAATGTTCATAAATCACTCAGTCCCCATGCCTGGCAGGTGATGATACTGTTGTAAATGTCAGCTATTGTTTTATTTTTTCCTACAGAGTATACAAAGAATAATAAATCTGTCAACAGAGATCAGGAGAGGAAGAGGAGGTTATGGAAGGCAATACCTCGAACCCTGAAGGCCAGATATTTTCCTGGAGAGTTGAAAAAAGACCCGCTGAAGAGGTGAGCTGCTTTTCACTGGAGATGGGTCTGGCTCCCATGCATTTTAGCTTAGCATCATCAACATCGTCTCTTTTGTTCTGTGAGACCGACCAGAGTTCGAAATCTCAACATAGAATTACGAATTCCCCCCACTCCATTCTCTCTTAGAAACAAGTCGATTGATGGTCTGGGTGATAGCATTTTATTACACAAGGTGTTTAAATTAGAAACAAGAACAATACTTGAACTAGTCTCTTGGTGTGCAGAAAATGCTCTGCCTCCTAAATCCATAGCAGATCCATGCACTGGATTTTCCATATTTCAAGATTTTTCTCTCCATTGTCTGCATAAGTGCAGTTCCACTGGCCAAATAAGCGATTTAATTATTGATTTGGAAAATATGGTTACCAAGATGATTCATCGCATGGGAGACGGCTACAGGGTCTCTCCATTCGCTTCTAATGGAATTGGGATGGGGGTTGGAGGGCTTAAATCAAAACCAACCCCAATTAGCTACTACAATTCTCTTGGCCTTCAATGGTCCCTGGGTTTGAGGACCTGTTTGTGAATGCCGAGGCCCCAAAGCTCACACTGAATTAGGTTGTTAGAGTGCTCCAGGGAGGACCTGAAACACTGCCATGGCGGACCTCCTTCCACTCTCCCCAAAATATCCTTTGCCTTTAAGGGCGCTTTTAAAAGCAAGCGAGTTTTCTCTGATCCTCCTTAATAAAGTGCCCCAGCAGCGGCCGCGGCAGCCTTCCCCTTCCTTGTCTGAGATCTGTACAGTCTCATTAAATTTGATGTGTCATAGAGGGCTTGGCTCTGTGAAAGGCAGGCTGCGCGAGCGGGCCTGGTGGTTGCCAGCTTTACTAAGGAAACGTAATTCATTATGCCTTTTCCAAATGGACGCCCCTCTGGCTTCCTGCTCCATTGATTTCCCTCCTTTTGCAAGGAACCAGTGAAGGGCCAGCTCAGCCTGCAGATTTAACCCTTATTAACAGCTGTTTCAATTGGAGATGCGGTTTGATGGAGAGGCAGGGGCCCTGGTGCAGGCCCAGGGTAAGGAAACGGAGAAGGGGCGATTAAGGATGAAAAAGCGCGCAGGCATCTGCAGCCAGGCCGACGAGGGGGCGGGGCTAGCGCTAGTTTATCCAAATGATGCGCTCCTACTTTGCCCTGATTAAATATTCATGACTTACTCCCCCAGAACCCCTTCTCGCCATAGTCACAGAGGAAGGGGTCTTCACCTGGCTGTGCGACACTCCGGATCCTAGGACAACAGGCGACTGCCAGGGTGTGGGCTCCGAGGCTGCGCACTGCCTTGTCCTCAGAGATTGCTCTGGAACCAGTCCGACCCCCTCCTTGGAGAGGGGTGTTGGTGAGACCTGAGGGAGCACGTGTGGGTGCTCCCAAACCGAAGCCCCCGAACCAGGCTCTCTGCAGGAAGAAGACAAGATGGCCCTTGCAAATGCCACCTTGGACTCTGTTGGGACCATTTCGTGCACGTGCCCCACAAACCACCCAGGCAGCAAAAGAGCAAGGGCAACACTAAGGGTAAAGGAAAGCGCACACAACCCAGGACGAAGCTACCCACGCCGGCCTCGGGTCCTGTGCTACTGGATGGTTCCTAATACCTGACTCCCTCGGCCTCTAACTCTAGAGCCTGTAGGGCTGGGGGTGCTGTTCCTCTAAAATCCTCTCTTGAGAAAAGAACGTGCAACAAAACCCACATTTCCATTGGGAAGATGCACCAGGCGAAAGACCAGCAGAGAAGGAATGGGGAAGATGTGCCCTTTGCCAACAGGAGAGCCCGCCTAGTTCAGGTTTTGACTCCCTTTACTTCCTTTACCAACCCCCCCATCTTCCATTAAAACCTAAGTTTATCCCCAGAACGGGGTTGATCCTTTCAAAAATGCTCACACAAACACTGCTGTCAGAAGGCAGAGTATCATCAAGGCAATTCCCGCATGCCCATATGCTCTAAATTTATTTTCCTGACCTGCAGTATCTAACGCAAGGAATCTAAAACAGAAACATTCCATGACTGAAACAAAGTAAGACAGTCCTAAGTAAATCATGTGCTGACCGCGCTGGCATTTATGTATTAAGTGAAAGAGGATGTCCGCTCACTGGCTTTCTTGTTTTATTTTCAAGAAAAATACTTAGAAGGGTTTTTTCTGGAGGCTAAATTTTATTGTGCCGTAGCCCTGTGGCATCCCATCCTGTCAGATCTCGGAAGCTAAGCAGGGTCTGGCCTGGTTAGTATTTGGATGGGAGACCACCTCAGAACACCAGGTGCTGTAGGCTTGGGAGAAGGACCTGGCAACCCACTCCCAAAAATCAATCCGCCATTGAAAACCCTATGAACAGCAGAAAAGCACTGACAATAGTGTTTCTCTTGTCGTATGTAGGGTTGCTATGAGTCGGACACCAACTCAATGTTACCCAACAACAAATTTTATTGTAGCAATTCATAGTGCTTTCAAGGGGCCACAGGACTCTTTCACTGTGTGGAGCAGAGGGTGTGGTTCCTCAAGGGCTCATCTCACACCACATCACTTAGTCTGCCTTCCACAAGGAGCTGTTAATCCAGGAGGAGTAATTATTCCCTCTAGAGTCCTGAAATCAGAAAGAAATACACAGGAAGCGTGGCTTTGTCCCTCTCCATTTCCTCAGCTCATTTTGATCGGCTTTACCCAAGTGTTTCTGGGAAACTCACCGTACATGCAGGGTTTGTTATAAATAGGGTTTTCTTCCAACTGTTTTGAAAAACTGCTTTAAACACTGTCAGAGAAAGTCACTGCCAACCTGCAACTCACCAAAAAGTAGCAAACATTGGAGATAAAGGCCTTCTACTTTTTTTTTTACTATGAGACAGAATCAGGGAAATGCACAAAGATGAAGCACTGGGAAAAAATACACTAAAAAATGTCAACGTACAACGTACAGCCCGACCAGGGGCGGGTGAAGAGGGGTGCGTAATGAAAGAGCTGCCAAGAGCTTTCAAGTTCAGAACCGGTGTCCAAGCAAGACGGGGACTTGGCAAAAGCTTTTTCCTCTTAATTTCAAACTTGCACGTATGTACAGAGAAACATACGCCCTGTTTTTCCCGAGAAGCTTCCCCTTTCTAGAACATTCAAGTTCTGCTTTACAAGCACGTCCAGCCTGAAAAAGGGACCTAATTATATGGAGGAAACTTTCCTGCCAGACGAGGAAATTCCCTCCCCAACAGCTAGAAGTGATGTGTGACGAGGTGGACACGTCAGGAGGCACGCAGGTCACCTACGCTCTGTGCGCCACACAGTGAAATGCTTCCTTGACCCCTAAAAATGTAGAGAGTGATACAGGTGAAAGGAGAGAGTAGAGCAGAAAAGAAAAATAACAAGCGCATCGCTGAGCACTTCACATGCCCCCAGGAATTTGCTAAGAACCTACAGGTAGTCTCATTCAATCTTTGAAACAATCCGATGAGATCAATTATCTCCCCTCTACCCTTTGCATTTGGGTAACTTCTTCCAGGTCAAAGGGGCTGAACTGGAACTAGGACCATGAGCTATATAATGTTAAAAGCACTTCCTTTCCACTATGCAATACTGTCTCTAATCACAAGGGTCTTTAGAAACCATAGAGCCAAACACTACCAAAGTCACAAAAGAGGGGAAACAAGAATCTTGATTCTTAGCTCAGTCATCTTTCCACTACAGCAAAGTGACAAGCATGTATTCACTTCCAAATGGCTTTTCTATGCATTAGATTTCTAAAATGAGTCTAGCATTTTCTTGTTAGGGTTCTTAATACGATGACGGATGCAATTAGACACAAGGCACACTCCGCAACACTGGTGACAATAAAGGAGATCAGTTATATGGAACCATTGTTTCAACAAATAATTACTTGAGCCTTCTATACCATAAAGCCATTAGAGTACAAAAACAAATTCCATACAGTCGTAGCCTTAGCTTGGCCTGTTATCCCCACTCAAAGCTCTCTGCCTTGTCTACCTTATACCCAGTCACACTGTGACTATCGGAAGTTAAAAGGCATTGTTAAAGCAAAAACAGAAATAAGCAGACATCCATGCAACAGGACAGAGGGGTAGTTCAAAGTCCCATGATGAAGGTGGCACACCTAGTTGGCAATCTCTTTCCCTGGTGACTACCACAGGTCGGCATCTTTCCCCTGGCTCAAACATAACCTTCCATCCTAAGCACAGATCCTACCTACCTTGGCTGCTTCTTCCCACTCCTGCCCAAATCAGTTTTCCCCCAACCCCTCATATTTCGTACTGTCTTCTCTACTAGCTCTTTCTTTAGTGTGCTTTGGAATCCTGCCCTGCTTACTGAGTAAACTCCTATGTGACCACAGCCCTAAACAGAAATATGGTTTTTCCTTAATTGCACAATAGCTCTCAAACCCTTTCCCCAAAAAATCAAGCTGTGTTCTCTTCCCCAGCCCTGAATCATGGGAGATTACACCTGCTTTCAACCTCCCTTGAAGGGCCCTGCCCCACCCCATGGCATAAGAGTGCTCCTTCTTTATGACTGTCTTTCCTTACTTATTCATGCAATCTTCTGATCCTTGATGTGCTGAGCACCTGATCACTTTATACTCCATCAACACATTAAGCTTGCATTGATGGCTTGTGACTTTGGCCTCTCAGGAGTTCAACCAGATCAACATCAATGACCTTCATCTTCTGCCTTTCATCATAAAGTCAGTGGCTCTCAAAACATGGTCCTTGAGACCAGTGGCATTGGATAATCTAGAAACTTGTTAGAAATACAAATTCTCTAGATCTGTTAAATCTGATAACTGCAGAGTGGCAGGACAGCAACCTGTTCTCTAACAGGCTCCCCAAATGATTCTGAGGCACCAATGTTTGAGAACCATTAGTATCAAGTTATGACACCCCACATAGATCGTGCCTTTTGTTGAAGCTTTTCTACATGAAGATCCCTCTGCTTCTTCCCTGCCATCACTTATTTCTGTTCCCTCAAATTTCCTAATCTGAAATATGCTGTGGTCTAGTGGTCTAGTGCATGGGCAAAAGCACAGCCAAAGACATGGCCATATCTGAAGGGATCAACAAAAGACTGAAGGGTCAGGCCAGGGAGGGTGAAGCATGGGCAGACACTAAGAAACCTGTGTAGGTATAGCTACCTGATTTTCAACAAAGGTGCCAAAAAGATACGTTGGAGAAAAGACAGCTGGGAAAACTGGATATCCACAGTTGTTCTTGTTAGGTGCCATCAAGTCGAGTCCGACTCATAGTGATCCTCATAGGGTTTTCAATGGCTGACTGTTTTGGGATTGCCTTGGGAGTGGGTTGCCATGTCCTTCTTCCATTTTGCGGTGCTGGGAATCGAACTCAGGACCTCAGAGACTGCAGAGTGACACTCTACCAACTGAGCTAAATCCCAGCCCAGATATCCACAGTAGAAGAATGAAAGTCCATCCCTATATCTCACCCTGTACAAAAACCAATTCAAAATGCATCAAAGACATTAATGTAAGACCTGAAACTTTGAAACTGCTACAATAAAACATAGGGAAAGCACTTTAAGATATAAGAATAGATAAGATCTTTCTTAAAAGGACTCCAATAGCCCTGGAAATAGGAGTAAGACTTGACAAATGGGATTACATGAAATTAAAAAGCTTCTCCACAACCAAGGAAATAATCAATAGGATAAAGAGACAGCCTTTAAAATGAAAGAAAATCTTTGTCAACTATACATCTGACAGGGGATTAATACCTAGAATATATAAAGAACACAAGAAGTTAAATACCAAAAAGCAAATAATGCAGTCAATAAAATGGCAAAAGAATTGAACAAACAGTTCTCAAAAGCAGCAGTTCAAATAGTCAATAAATACATGGAAAAATGTTCAACATCCTTAGCCACCAGGGAAATGCAAATCAAACCTACAATGAGATTCCATCTTGCTCCAGTCAGAATGGCTAATATCAACAAAACAATAACAATTGCTGGCAAGGATGTGGAGAAAAACGGAAGCTAATATACTGTGGGTGGGAATGTAAATAACGCTATTGTAGAAATCAGTTTGGAGGTTTCTCAGAAAACTAAAAATAGAACTACCATATGATCCAGCTATACCACTCCTGGGTATATATATATATGTACCCAAAAGAATCCAGGTCAACATGCCATAGAAACACCTGTACTTCCATGTTTATTGTAGCACTGGTCACAATAGCCAAGATGTGAAATCAGCCTAGATGTCCATCAACAGATGAATGAATAAAGAAAATGTGGTATAAATATACACAATGAAATTTTATTCAACCATAAAGAACGAAATTATGTCATTAGCAGGAAAATGGATGGAACTGGAAATCACCGTATTAAGCTAAGTGAGCCAGACATGTTCTACATGTTCTCCCAAAGGCAGAATCTAGGCTTGAAAAAAATGTGTGTGTGTGTGTGTGTGTGTGTGTGTGTGTGTGAGAGAGAGAGAGAGAGAGACAGAGACAGAGACAGAGACAGAGAGACAGAGAGAGACAGAGAGAGACAGAGAAAGACTTGAAAGTAACAGGGGAATTATCTGGAGGGGGAGGGGAAGTGGAAAAGAGAAGGGGTAAGTGGGAGTGAATGAGAGCAAAGTACACAATATAATTGCTTGAAAGTGCTGTAATAAAACCTATTATGCTGATTAAAATAAAGTAAAAGTTGGTGGGCAGATTAGAAAGCACACAGGACAGTGCCGAGATGGCCACCACCGGCATCCAGGCTCCTAGTAAAGCAGCAAGTGAGACAATCTGCTGACACTAGCAGCTTGGAGAACATGGCAAACTCTGGGGAGGTGTCAGAGCATGAATGCCAGGAAAAATAAATAGCATGAATAACCGGGACACCAGCAAGAGCCGCTAGAGTCAGATAGACAGGATGTGTGAAGGTCAAATCCGCAGCATTTTGAGACTCTCTCCAGTGATGCTGTGCACCAATGAGCAGAGCTGGGATTGACTCAGTTCTGATGGCAGCACAGTTCACAGGAGGTTAACGAGAGACAAAGCGATAAAGATGATCCTGCGTCAGACCTGGCCAGGGCATGCGTGCAGTCACACAGGCAGATGACAAAGCTGAAGGTGTTGAGATCTTGATGAAAGGATAAGTTAGGATCTCAGGGAGTGGTTGGGAGGGAAAGAATTAATTTGTCAACCATTCCTTCATTCAACAAATGTTTATTGAGTTTCTAGCATCCTGGCATCCAATTCCACTCAACCTCAGAAGCTAAGCAGAGTCAGCCTGGTTAGTCCTTGGATGGGAGACTGCCTGGGAATACCGGGTGCTGCAGGCTAGGGAGAAGGACCTGGCAGCCCACTCCCAAAACAATCTGCCATTGAAAACCCAATGAATAGCAGAGAAACATTGACAATAGTGCTGGGCATGGCACAGTGTCAGAGCGTGTTTCATCTGTTGTACCTAGAATCGCTATGAGTTGGACCTCACTCGATAGCACCTAACAAGAATAGTCTGTGCCAGGTGTAATTCAAAGCCACTCAGTTTCTCTGCCTGAGAGTAAACAATAATGGGAAGAGAAAATTTAATTAACTATGTGTACTTAGGAGAGGTTGAAACTAATAAACAATATGTTCTTCTCTATTATCCGTGGGACTGAGTTTCAATTGCTATTAAGAATAAAGGATTTATCATTTTCTAATTACCTAAAATGGGCTGGGATTTAGCTCAGTTGGTAGAGCACTACACTGCAGTCTCTGAGGTCCCGAGTTCAATTCCATGCACCGCAAAAATGGGAGAAGGACCTGGCAATCCACTCCCAAGGCAATCCCGAAACAGCCATTGAAAACCCTGAGGGTCGCTATGAGTCAGATACTGACTGGACGGCACCTAACAACAACAACAATTACCTAAACACATTATAAAAGGAATGCATATAAAGTCCCTATTTGGTTCCAAGTGTAGAATAGTTTCTAAAGTATATTATATTTGGAAATATTTTAAACAATTTTTAAATGATCCAGACCCTTTACACCTGACCTCTGACTTGTTATGAGCATTCGAGTTGAGTCTGACTCATAGTGACCCTCATAGGGTTTTCAATGGCTGAATGTTTTGGGAGTGGACTGCCATATCTTTCCCCCATTTTTGCAATGCTGGGGACAGAACCTGGGTCCTCAGAAAGTACACAGCAGCACTCTACCAATGAGTAAAATCCCAGCCCACTGACCTCTGATTACTGCTGTATAATCATGAATAAGTAACTTAACCTTCTATACTTCCCATATAATCATCTTGGCTGATAGTAATCCTGAGCTCGTGTTCTGAGCACTCACTGATTCCATTCACTCAACAAACATTTGCTGGCTATCCTACTATATGCCAGATGCTTGGCTGTGCCCAATAGAAATAGTAGTTATTGACATGTATTGCTCATCTTCACGAAAACACTGATTTAGTATGAGAGAGAAATCTCTAATCAGTTAATCGCAATGCCTGGGCCAGGATTATGAACACGTGCATGTAATATTTATAGTATAATATCTGATATCGTCTTTCTATCTTTCATCTCCTTTACTCCTCACAAGGATTCTACAACCGAGGTCCCCACCCCCAGGCCATAGACTGGTACCAGTGTGAGCAGCAGGCAAGAGAGCCAAGCTTCATCTGTGTTTATACAATAAATATAATGAGCTTGAATCATCCTGAAACCATCCTCCTCCTGCATAGAAAAGTTGTCTTCCACAAAACTTGTGCCTGGTGCCAAAACATTTGGAAGCAGCTGTTCTACAAAATAGATACCACTTTCTCCATGTTCTACAGCACAGAGAAAGAAGGAAGTTGCCCAGGGATAGGTGTGTTATGAATGCTCAGACTAAGCTACATCTACTGAGTCCATGCTATTTTCCCGATACCATGAGACCTTATGGAGTAACACACTTATAGTGTTACCTCGGCACTCAAATGGCTTCATGCTGGAACATTTCAGTTTTCCCAAGAATTCTGGTTCAGTGCTGGATCACTTGCTCAGCACCTGACCCCCATGGTAAAACCTGTATGAGACACTATGCTTACCTGTGATGCTTCTGGGTGAAGCAAAGGAGAAAGCATCACTGTGCACGTCAACTTCAAACAGTAAGCCCTGGTCCCAGTGCTGTGTTCAAAATCTCGTGAGTCTTCACATGGATATGCCTACTATACAATCATGGCACCCAAGAGACTTTCTAGCGCTAGAAGTGAAGGAGAGAGGAAAACAGAACAATTGAATTTATAGAAGAACTTATTGCTAAGTATGTGAGTGGCACATGTGTATCTGAATTGGCCATTCAGTGTGGTTCCAGAACCAATAAATAACATTTATGTTATCCCAGGGGAAAAAGGGTTCCACACTCAATCAGGCTTCCATAGTGGACTGGGGCAAGGCTGAGGCACCACTGTTATTTGTTATATGTCTGTCTTTTAGGTTGGGTCATTCTCTTTTAAGAGCAAGAACCTTGCCTGGATCATTTTTATTTTCCTTCTGTGCTTAATATATGTTGTTGTTATTGTTGTTGTTGTTGTTAGCTGCCATTGAGTCCACTCTCAACAGAACGAAAGAGTCCTCAACACTGTGCCAAACCTATGTCAGTGCTTCTTTGCCATCCTTAGGGTTTTCAATGGCTGATTGCTTTGGGGATTGTTTTAGGAGTGGGCTGCCAGGTCCTTCTCCCATTTTTGCAGTGCTGGGGTTTGAACCCAGGGCCTAAGAAAGCACAGAGCACAACTCTGCCAACTGAGCTACACCTCAGCCCTAGTATATATTAGGTAGCCAATTAATTATGCATTTTGTAACCAAAACCAAGTCCTCATTTAACAAAAATATGCTCTCAGAATTATACAATCAGCATGAATTACCTTTTTCTTTAAAAAAATGTACAAATGAGAATACGTGAGTGAATAACTGATTATATGAGTGTATATATAAATGTGTGAATGAAAGTCAAATGAGCTCTTGTCTCAGGGCATTTGCACTTGCTTTTCTCTGCTGTCTGGAACAGTTTTCTACAAAATCGTACCATAGTTTCCTTCCTTCACTCTCTTTTCACTTCTCTGCTTCTCCTCATCAGTGTGACCTTTATTGGTCACTCGCCATAAATAGCATGTACCCCGCCACTGCCACCTCTCCATCCTTCCTCTGCCCTGTTATTTTTCACAGCACTTCCATACCACCTAATATATCCATACATACTTACGTGCACATGTGTATATACATGTTGTTGTTGTTGTTGTTAGGTGCTGTCGAGTCAGTGTTCAACTCATAGCGACCCTATGTACAACAGACGAAACACTATTATCAGTGCTTCTCTGCTATTCATAGGGTTTTCAATGGCTAGTTGTTTTTTGGGAGTGGGTTGTTGGGTCCTTCTCCCATGTATATACATAGATATGTTTTAATTCATTTATGCTGTTTCTGTTGCGAACACACATCCTCTACGAGAAGAGGAGTGTTTTCCATATTGTGCACTGAGGCATCCCTGGTACTGCAGGGGCTCCATGAATGACTGTTGCCTGGATGAACTTGGCTATTAAACACAGTTGTACAAATCACAGCCCTTCCTACGTTCTCTCTTGTTGTACCTGAGAAACCAAAGACTTTTATCAATCATTTAAACAGCGCCGTGTTCCAGGAGTAAGATCCGTCTAGGAACCAAAGCTGTGAGATTGCTTTTCCGTTTTCTTTTCTTCTCTCCTGAGAGGGTGTGCGCATGCACACCTGCAGTGAGGTCAGGTTAGTCCGATGTTACTACTTTTCCTGTCTGCAGGAGCTGAAGAGAAAGCCCAGCTGCCTGCATTC
The DNA here is from genome assembly GCA_007922755.1 of Pedetes capensis. Taxonomy (NCBI): domain Eukaryota; kingdom Metazoa; phylum Chordata; class Mammalia; order Rodentia; family Pedetidae; genus Pedetes; species Pedetes capensis. The sequence continues at coordinate 40,696 of VMDO01003199.1, forward strand.
TCTCTTCAGTGAATTCAAAGGTCAAAAGGAGAGCTTTCCACCTACAAGAAGGAAGGCGCTGGGCCTCTACCTCCACCTCTCCTTTCCTCCTCTTCACCGGCTGGTCTTGCCAGTGGTTTGGAAGTTAAGTGAAATATGGTCTCAGCCCTTGCGATGTTGGAAGAGGGAAAAGCAGAAACTCCAAAGGCTCATGTTTACTTTCTCACAGGAGAAAAAGAGGTAGAAACAGCTCCACTCAGTTTCCCAGTCTCACAGTCAAACACTTTCACTTAAAAGGCCATTCGCTTATCTTACACAGTGGAGTTCTGTTTGTTTGTTTGTTTTAGATAATTAGTTTGAGAAAGTGCTCCTTGCAAGGTAGCATTGAAACATAATATTATGGCTGGCCGTGGTGATGCATGCCTGTAATCCTAACAACTCCAGAGGTGGAGGCAGGAGGATCACTAGTTCGAGGCCAGAGGCAGCCTTCGGAACTTAGCAAGACCCTGTCTCAAGATGAAAATAAAACAGGGGCTGGGGATGTAGCTCAGCAGTAGAGTGCTCGCAAAGCATGTGTGAGGCCCTGGGTTCAAGCCCCCAGTACAGGAAAACAAGAGAAAAAAGAAAAAAAGAAAAGAAAAAGAAACATAATACTGTAATAATATTCATCACAATGCAATTTTACCTTTATGATAATATTATCTGCTCTGGCAACCAAGTTCATTCCCCCAGTGCTCTGTGTCTCTAATTACTCGAAGAAACATCCTAACATTGTGATATTTAACTGTAGGCCCTATGTGACTGGGATGTTAATAGACTTTAATGCAGAGCCTTTGGAATTAAAATAAACTATAAGCTACGGAGCTCACAGTCAAAGCTGAAATAGGAATACTTTGACCTCCTATTTCACACTTTATCATCACTACCCTCTGTGTGAGGAATAAGTCAGATATTTATTTTCCCCAAATACAGATGATGAAATGTGAAACTCCAACAAGATCAACAGTGCCTTACAGTCCCAGAGCTAAAGACCACGGAGCCAGAACTAAAGGCTAGGCCTTTGGGCTCCTAAGACCTCCTCTACTTCTTCTAAACAGCTCAGAAAATTGGAGACTGTGGCCGTGCTCTGTACCCCTTCCCCTCTGGACTCAAATTTCTGGATCTCCAAGTCAGTCACAAGTCACAGGTAGGGCCACAGGAGGAAAAGTAAGGATGTGTGGAGGCCATTCATGATGGGCGCGAACATGGGCTGTGTGCCCCTGGGGGCCCAACCCAGGCTAGTGACGAGAGGAAAAAGCCCCAAATCCCAGACTAAACAGAGGGAATCAGAAGGACCCAAACAAGCCTCCCATAGCAGCCCAATTTCTGGTCTGGCCAAGCATTTACTTTGAAACCCTGATGGATTCAGCAATAAATCATTACTTCCCTCCTTAACATTCCTTTTTTGCAGTGAGGAGAGTTATTTACTTTATGATTAATCGTTCCCTGAAAATATCCACATAGGTGCCTTTCTTTGCTCTCTTTCCTTCTCCTCTCTTAGGCCTTTTCACCTCCTGCCTCCCCCTTTTTCTCCATGTCACATTCTCTCTCTGTTCTAGGCTTTAAATCCTCCATCTTCTCTGGGGTGTTGGTTTTCCTTTGCTATCTGAAACATTATCACAAATTTGCATCTTAAAATAATATAAATTTATTCCATGCCTTTTGTGTAGATCAGAAGCCTGGGCACGGCGCTGCTGGATTCTCTGCTCAGGGTCTCACTGGGCTGAAATCAAGGTGCCAGCGGGGTTGCAGGTCTCTTCTGGGTCTTCTTCCAAGCTCACTGGTTGTGGCCAGATTCATGTTCTTGAGGTCATGGGGTGGAAGACACCTGATTGCCTGCTAACCCAGGGACGATTCTCAATGCTCAGAGGCTGCTCACATCTCCTTGCCCTGGGCCCCTCAGCGGCAGGCAGTTCACAGCATGGATGCTGTTTCGCCCAGGCAGCTGGAATGTGTCCTTCTAACTTTCTCTTCCATATTCAGCTGGGGAAAGCTCTGCTTTTAGAGTTCATGCCATTAAGTCAGGCCCACCAGGATTCTCTCCCATCTTAAAAACAATTGTGCCACATAGTGTAACCTAATCACCAGAGCAAAATCCATCACACTCATGGTCCCAGAAATCATGCAGGACATACGTGCAGGGGCCAGCCATGGGAAGCCATGAGAGCTATCTTCGAATTCTGCCCACAAACAGCACATGCCATTGATGCAGGATGCAGTATAAACAACAAAACAATATTTGTTTGAGCTGGGTGCGGTGGCACATGCCTGTAATCTCAGTGACTCAGGAGGCAGAGGCAGGACGATCACAAGTTGGAGACCAGAGGCAGTCTACATAATTTAGTGAGACCCTGTCTCAAAAAAAAAATTTTTTTTAAATGGGCTGGGGGTGCAGCTCAGTGGTCCACTACTTGCAAAGCATGTAGGCACGAGGCCCTGGGTTCAACCCCCAGTACTGCACATACATACATACATACACACACACACACACACACACACACACACACACATATATACACACACATATATATATACACAGACACACATATATATGTGTATATATATAGTGTTGTTGTTAGGTGCCATTGAGTCATGTCTGACTCATAGCAACCCTCATAAGGTTTTCAATGGCTGTTTCAGGATTGCCTAGGGAGTGGATTGCCACGTCCTTCTCCCATTTTTGTGGTGCTGGGAATTGAACTCGGGACCTTAGAGACTGCAGTGCAGTGCTCTACCAACTGAGCTAAATCCCAGCCCAGTATATATATGTATGTATATATGTGTGTGTGTATATATGTGTGTGTGTTTATATACATATATATGTATATATATGTACATATATATAAATATATATTTTTTCCTTCTAAGAGATGACTCTGGCTTCCCATTCGAAATGTCCTTCGCTTGTCCTCTCAGATGCCACAATTTCCTGGCTCTCTTCCCCTGCCGTGGCCCCTCCCCCATGAGTCTATGTCAGTTCCTCTTCATCTCCCAGTCTCCAAATGCAGGAGCTCCTTGGGATCCTCACCTCTTCTCCTCCAAAATATTCCCTGGAGATGTCATCCCGCCCCAGGGCTTGAAGTGCCATCTCTACACAGATGGCTCCACAGTCAATCTCTCTAGCTCAGACCTCTCCCCTGACTTCCTGACTCACGTAACAAATTTCTTCCTCAATATCTCCATTCACTGTCTAACAGGAAGGTCAACCTTAAGGTTTCTAAGAATAAACTTTGATTCTGACACTTCCCAAAGCATTCACATGGAAGTCCTTTCCATCTTAGCCAATGGGTGACCACTCCATCCTATTGATTTTTCAGGCCAAAAATCTTGAAGTCATCTTAAATTTCTCTTTCTCTCACATCCCGTAGATCCAATCCATCAGCCAAGTCTGTTGGCTCTTCCTTCAAAATCTGTGCAGAGGCCTGACGGTGCAGCTCAGTGGCAGAATGCTTGCCTAGGACTCTGCCACTAGGAAAGGCCTTGAGTTCCATCCATGAAAAAAAGAAAAGTGCAGAATCTGACAACTGTTTACACCACTGTTGAAAAGTTACCCTCACACTTAATCTAGGTTATTGCTGTAGACATTTGGCTACCCTATTCACTGCTATCGTTATCCTTGCCCCCTCTCATGCCAGTCTCTTCTCTGCACAGCAGCTAGAATGACCCTGGAAACATAAACAATATCATGCCGCTCCTCTGCTAAAAATGCTCCAATGTCTTCCTATCACACCCAGAGAAAATACCCGTAGGTACTTGATGAGCTTCTCTCTCTCTGACCTGCTCTCTCTCATTTTCTGCCAGGCTGCTCTCCTCAGCCCTGCTCTGCTCAGGACACTTCACTACCACACCAAGCTTATGCCTTCCACAGGGCCTTTACACTTGCTTTCTTCCATGAAGACTTCCTCTGTCTTCACCTTGATGTCACATGAGTTGAATTTGCTTGTGCTCTAAGAGAGTCATGAGGTTATCTCAGCCATCTCCTTTGCTGTGTGGCATTATCCTGATTAATCAGAAATTTAGACAGTTAGCTAGCAGATCGTTTTATTGCATTTTCAGGCTTAGGGACCCATAAGCAGTTGCCTGAGAATCTGGAATTCAGCGCAAAGGCCTGAGACTATATTCACCTGTCCACCTCGCTTAAACCAAGCTCCCAACCAACTAAGGATTGTAGAATTTCATCAAACATAAGAAGCAGGTAAGAATGATTGGGGTTTGGGGCGGGGGTAGGAGTCTATTTTATAAGTAGATTCAATTGTCGACTACTCTCTGTTTCATGCATGCTAGCTGGGTTTCAAAACAAACGCACTTTTAAAATTTTGGTGAAAAGCAACTTCTTCTCTATTCAAGTGGAATAACTCAATTTCCCCTGTGCTGCCCATGGCCCCTGCTAATGTTCCATGGAATATAGCAAAGGGCTGCTTCCCTCTACAGCCTTTGATTTGTTCTTTCTACATCCTGTAATTTCCATCCACACCGGAGAGCCAAGTGCTGTGTGGGGCTAATTAAACACTATAATTATCCATGAGCTATGGCCCAGAAGTAGAGAGAAAATCTAACACATGTCTGATTGTAATATCAGGTAAATACCCAAGATGTGTGACTGGTGAAATGCAAAATATTCTATTCATTTAATATTCTTGATGAATAGTGAATTAGTCTAATCACATTAGCTATTCTATTCATTTATTAGGTGAGAGTGATTAGAAGTGAATAGCTGGAGAAAAACCCTCTGAAGTTGCAAAAATTAGACTTCTATAGTTTTATTATGTTTATATTCAACTGAGGGTAATTGTCTGTAGCTATCACCCCAAGTCGAGTCTGTACCCCTCCCCTATATTTGTCCCTTGAAAAACTGAGTGCTGGTTACAAGCGTAGAGAAGGTAGATAAGACAATGTGGATCTGGTATACAAATGATCATATAGAGTGTATAAACATGTAAAAATATTGCACACAGACATTGCACTTTCAGGACATAATCTTCCTATTTTTTTCTTCTTTTTTTCTAAAGGTATAATTTACATACAATAAAATGCATAACATCCTAAGTGTTCAGCTCAATGAATTTTGACCCATGTAGATGCATATGTTAGCACACCAGAATTCGAGACATAGAACGCTTCCTAGAAGAGTTGCCTTGGGCCTCTCTGTAGTCAATTACCACCCTTGTCCAGAGGTCATCCCTATTCTGTCTTGTATCACCATACACTGATTTAGCCTGTTCTACCTTCAGACAAACTTGTTGTTGTTAGGTGCCATCAAGTCAACATCCGACTTATAGGGACCCTACATACAATAGGGGAAACAATATTGTCAGTGCTTCTCTGCTATTCATAGGGTTTTCAATGGCAGGTGGATTTTTGGAAGTGGGTTGCTGGGTCCTTCTCCCAAACGTAGAGCACCTGGTATTCCCAGGCAGTCTCCCATCCAAGTGCTAACCAGGCCCAACCCTGCTTAGCTTCTGAGATCTGATGGGATCGGATGCAATAGTGCTATTGCACCTAACAACAACAACAACCTTCAGACAAATGGAATCACACAGTCTGAAATTAACTTTTAAAGAACAAGGCAGCCCTTTTCATAAGAAAAGCAAAACAAAGGGAAAAGTCCATAATCCCAGAACCACCAAGAAGAGCCCTTGAAATTAATTAATAAAAGTAATACATGCATATTGTGAGATTTCAAACATTACAGACAGCTTTTTGAAAAGCCCTCACCCCCCACCCCTTTGTCCTAAGTCCCTTGTTACTAAGCAAATCCTGCTGAACATTCCCAGCTGGCTCCTTCAGACTGCCCTTCACCTCTCCGCCTGTCCTGGGCACCTGGGGACTGGCCTGTACGGGCTACACCAGTGGCTCCCTCACTTCCTGGTGCCCACTTGGGGTCTGCCAAAGGGAGGTGTTGGCTGTAGATGGAAGGGTAAATGGTGAGCTAGGTGGGGTGCTGTGTGTGTGTGTGTATGTGTTGAGTTACCTAAGATCCCTGCCTCCCAGCCAGCCTTCTCCTAAAGCCCAGCTGTTCCTTATGGGTGTAGGAACAGCTGCCCCTTCTTGCCTCTTCCTTGCCTAGGTGGTCACCACTCCCAGCTTTGCCGTGCCTCTCTGGTTGCTCCAACACTCTTCGGTGGTTTTCTCAATCCTTCCAACACCTTGTCAAAGCCCCTTCATTAAACTCTTTCTTCCATTGCCCCATTTGAACGTGTTGTCTGTCTTCTGCCCCTGACGACCATCTATGTCATTTAAACCAATTCTATAAGAAGCACAGGATTGCAAACTGCTCCCTACATGACAAACTGGCTATTTCTAGAAGGGCTTCTTTATTAACCACCTCTTTCAAATCTGACTCCACTGTGGGGTGTGATGGCGCACACCTGTAATCCCAGCAACTCGGGAGGCAGAGGCAGGAGGATCACAGGTTTGAGGCCAGAGGCAGCCTGAGTAAGTTAGTGAGACTCTGTCTTAATTTAAAAATTACAAGGGACTGTGGGTGCAGCTCAGCGGCAGAGCACTTGGAAAACATGGGCAAGGCCCCAGGTTCAGTGCCCCCAATACCATAAAAAAAAAAAATCTGAGTACACTGAGGTCCTACCCCCTTCTAGTGGAAGTATTCTTAAATCATCTACACATTTAATTCATCCTGGTCTTAAACACAATGACAAGTGATCCAAAGTGTGTAATACTCTATCTTGAAGTTTTAAAGTTATTTTTACCATTTGAACTTACTTTAGGTCTGCTGCCAAATCTCCCGTAATTTTAGACTTTGTGTATACAGGTGCTTTGGAAAAGCCATTTATGTCTCTCAGCAAGGCATGCATGTGCAGGGCATGGACGAGAAAAGCTTCCCCAAAGCTTCCCATGGAGCAAGAACAAGCTCAGAAGAGGAGGATCCACAGCTGGGAAACAAAGGGATAAGGCTGACAGCAGACAAGAGGGTCAAAGGGACGTTGGCGTTCTTAGGAGTCTGCTATGTGGGAGACCGTGGGTTATGCACGTTCATAGGCATTTGTTCTCACATTAACTACATGAGCCAACAGGGTCGGCATAATTCACAGTTAGAAACTGACAAGTCCAAGATGGAAACCCACGCTCTGAGTTCAGAGTCCCAAAGTTCTAGTGGTCAATCAGGAAGGCTGGTCTTGGGACAGGAGTAGGCAGAACTAACATCGCCACATGGAGCTAAAGCCCAAGGAGGACAAGAAAATAGTCAGAAAGCAAGTAAATTCCTTACATGTCCAAACCCCTCAATTCAGACCAACCATGCAGTGAGTAGGAGGTACTCAGAAGGACTGCCAGAGCCACCATTTTATCTCAGGAACTATGGACAGAGCCAGAGATGTGCACCAGGAAGAAGCAGAGACCCTCCCCAGCACTCCAGGAACAGAGGGTACCAGGAACGGGCCTTTTAGGGTATCAACTTCACATCCCACATTCATTCCCTCATTCAACAAGCAGTTCTTGAGTATCTGCTACGTGTTGGTCACCATCCTTGGTGCCCGTGAGTACAACAGCGAACCAAAGAGACAAAGCCTCTGTTGTCATGGAGTATGTGTTTTTGTAAGACAAGTAAATAAATAAAAGAACGTGTGCTGTATTATTGGATCCCATCTGCACCCTTTCAACAGGTTGAGAGGGTCACAAAGTCAGATGCAGATGAGAAGTACATGTGGATTGGATTCATGGTTGAGAGTTCTCCACCCAGCTCTCGGCCTTACGATCCAGTCTATGTCTGATTTTGTGGTTCTCTAAAATGGTCTAATGAGTGCAATGGGACCCGAGACTATAGGGGATTATGCCAAATATTGATGCGCGATATGGCAAACTAAAGCCAAGATATGGAGGCTGGGAGGAGATGCAAGCCACTGCTCACTGGGTGGCCAGGTCTAGCTCTCTGAAGAGAGGAAGGGAGCCCCATGGGTATCTGGAAGGATTTATGTGGATCTCCCAGGAGAATAAGGTCACAGTGGGAAGGAACAGCATCCACAAAGGCCCTGAGGTAGGTGCTTAGTTGACTGTGTTTGAGGAATAGCAAGAAGGAGAGTGTGAATGAAGGTGGGTGATCATACATACCCAAGGGTGGATAAGGAAATGGTAGAAAGGAAGCTCAGAAAGTCTATAAGAGACAGACGGCACCAGGGCGGGGCCGTTCGGCCATTGGAAGTGGCTTTCCTTTTTAACTCCAAGTGAGATGAAATGCTGCTGAAAGGTTTTGAGCAGAAGAGGCAGGGTGTGACTGATATTTCAAGAGGATTGTGTCGAGAGTAAACTACAGCTGAGTGGAGAGTGAAGTTAGGAGACTGACAATAATCCACACGAAGGGACAGTGAATTACACCAGACACAGGTAATGAATTGGCAGTGGTGGTGAGAACGGGTTAGATTCTGGATGTATCTTGAAAGTTATTGTTGTTAGGTGGCACGGAGTCAAGTCAGACTCATAGTGACCCTCATAGGGTTTTCAATGGCTGGTTGCTTTGGGATTGCCTCAGGAGTGGATTGCCACATCCTTCTCCTATTTTTGCAGTGCTGGGGATGAATCTGGGTCCTCAGACAGTGCAGTGTGGCACTCTCCTGACTGAGCTAAACCCCAGCCCATCTTGAAAGTAGAGCCTATAATATTCACCCTTGTACTGGATGTGGGTGAGAACATAAATGAGATGTCAAAGATGATCCCAAAGTTTCAGGGATGAGTAAATTGTAGAATGGGGTGGTCATTCATGGAAATTGGGACAACTTCAGAATAACAGGTTTCAGGAAAACACCAGGAATTTGTTCTGGGACATGGTGAATTTTGGATGTCTGTTTTAGACATCTACGCAGAGACGAGACATAGACAGCTGGCTATATGAGTCTGGTTTTTGTGACAGAGAACACTGGACACATGAATTAAAATCCATAGAGTCAGATGAGCCCTCCTACCTGCATGTGACTCCAAGGTTTGTAAATTGAACACTGAACCCTTTTGGGGCATTCCTGAAACTTAGAGGTCGTGAGTATTAGGAAGAAGGACTCAAAAAAGATGGAAGAGGAATTGTGAGTGAGGTAGGGAAACCAAGAGAGAAGAACCCTAGGGATGAGAGAAGACACTACCTGAAGGTGAAGGTATATCAATGGGCATTAGAGCTGCTGATAGCCCAAGCAAGCCAGAGACGGGGAGTCAGCCATAACACAGAGCAACGCGCAGGTCTTTGGCAGCCTCTGCTGGCACTGCAGTACATGATGACAACAAAGACCCAAATGGTGTGGGTTCAAGAAAGAATACAGAATATGGGTTTGGGAAGAGTGAAAATGGAATCAGAATGTTTAGACAACTCTATCCACGAGTTTTGCTGTGTTGAAGAGAACAAGCACGGGCTTGTTGCCACAGAGGATGCAGGGTAGGGAAAGGTGGTTTCTGTTGCTTGTTTGCTTGCTTGGAAGATGGGGGCTTTCCGTCATACTTGCAGGCTGGCAGGGATGCTCCAGTACAGTGGTGTTGAATGTTGACATGGGAGACAGGGCGGGTGGCTGAAGGCATGTCCACAAACAGGATATAGTGTGAAAGTTCTAGTGTACAAGGTCTCCTTAGAGACAACCAGAGTAGCCTTTATCTGCTTTGCTTTTGTAGTTCCACAGTTTCCCCACAGGGGAAATGTGAGAGTTCTGTTATTAATTTTTTAAACTAATAACTATTTGTTTTATTTATCCCCCACAGGTTCCTATGAATCCTTTTAGCCCCATTGTATGAGTGAGGATTCTGAAGCTCAGAAAATGTATCTGATGTCATCAGGTTTTTGAAGTTTGTATGAAAACCAGGACCCAAATTAGACCTGGCTGATTGCAAAGTTGATACTTCTTCCACAACACTGAAGCTCGGAATTCCTTCAGAGGGTCCACCAGGTAATGGGAAAGGGAAAACATCATGTTAAGATGGCTGAGCCCTGCCTGGGAATGGTGGACCGGTAACCTCAGCAACTCAGGGGACTGAGGCAGGACTCTGAGGCCAGAGGCAGCTTGCATAACTCATCCAGACCCTGTCGCAAAGTAAAAAGTAACAAATGGGCTGGGGGTAGAACACTTGCAAAGTATGTGTGAGGCTCTGGGTTCAACCCCCAAGTACAAAAGAAAAAAAAAAAATGTCAGACCCCTATGTATGAGCCCCTTTGTTCAACCCCAGCGCTCACCTCCCCCCTCAGAAAGAAACAATGCTAGGCCAAGAACGACACAGCTAGCATAAATCTAAGGGATCCCACCTATAGGTGTGAAGCAAGCATAAGTCATAGGCCTGGAATCTTCTGCAGTGAAGCCTTGGGGGAAGGTGTGGTTCGTTTGGCAGCTTTTACAGGTACACAGGGATGAAGGCCTCAGTGACTCGACAATGTTACAGGAAGATCCTGAGAAGAGCTGGACTCCCAAATTGCGCTGACTAGTCCAGTGTTTAGCTCAGTTGGTAGAGTGCTGCTGTTCTCTCTGAGGCCCTGGGTTTGATCCCTAGCACCACAAGAATGGGAGAAGGATGTGGCTGCTCTCAACCCCATGAAGCAATCCCGAAACAATCAGCCATTGAAAACCCTATGAATAGCAGAGAAAGCATCGACATAGTGCCAGGCATGGCACAGTGTTGGGGACTGTTTCGTTCTGTTGTACATAAGGTCACTATGAGTCGGACCCAACTCAATGGCACTAACAACAACAACAACAACAACAACAAAAGCAACAACAACAAGAAGTCCAGTGTGGACAAGAGGGAGCAAATATTTTCTCTTGAGCTGAAAGTGCCGTGGCAGAAGTTGAGAAAAGCATTATGGGGCTTCTTCCGGTTTCCGGTCACCTCGGTGAACAGTTAGGAAATTCCTACCACCAGCTGCACCGCACAGTGCTTCGCACTTAGGAAATAAAGACAGGCAGTCACCCTGCTCTGAAGGTACTTGCAAAACAAACACTTCAAATTCAGCGTAAGATTTCTAAATACCTGTCCCATTCAGGGTTTCCCAGAGAAAAAGTCAATCATACCCAGGTATAGAGAGACTGACTTATTTATTTATTTACATGTAAGATGAAATTGGCTAGCACAATTCTGAGGCCGGCAAGTCTGAACCTGGTAGGGCAAGCCAGGCCAGCAGGCTGGAAACTCAAGCAGGTGATGACACTGGAGTCTTGAAGCAGAATTTTTTCTTCTCAGAAAAACCTCAATATTTGCCCCCAAGATGTTTCACCAATTGGATGAGGCCCACCCACATCAAATCGAGAATAATCTACTTCACATCAAACCGACATAGCTGTTAACCACACTGACAACGCGAGCAACCCCCGGATTAGAGCTTGATTAATAAGTGGCTATTGTAGGCCAGCCAAATTGGCATACAAAACTAACCATCACAGCATCCTATTAGTTTCCGGCTTTATCCCACAGAGGCCCACGGCAGGTACTTTATTTTAGAGACATCTGTCTTCTAGAGTTATCATTTCCTGATGGGATTTTGAGCTGCAGACTAGCAGAGGCCAGCGGAGGGGCTGTCTCTGGGCCATTGTACTCATAAGGGTGGTTTATAAAGGTTGGTTGTAATTTTCATTGTGCAGAAGTAGAAGGCTGGTGAAGTGAAAGGGGGTAACTTCACCGGTCAAAATAACTTAACACAAATATTCCCCAGCTTCCCCAGAGCAGGCCGAGGTCTCCAGGCCTGGCCTCTGAATGGAGGCTGCAGCCCCTCCTTCCTGCCAGATCCCCAGGAAGCTAACCTGGTTTTGGGGGTCCCCAAGCTCAGCCACTCTCCTTGCCCCACATGGGAGATTTTAGGGCCCTTGTCAATCACATGGAAGAGCTAGGCTTAGGCCTGGGCTTCCGCTGGCCGCCCTAGGACAGAGAAGCCCCCTTGGCTGTGCAGGTTGGGAACAATGAGATCTCGGAGCATCCCCAGGTTCTTTGTTCCACGCCACCCTGAGCCAGGAAAGCACGACAGCAATGGCGCGTGAGCTGGGTGGAGGAACGTTGCGGGGCTTGGCTGACTGCAGCGCTGGGGCGCTGGGCTGCAGGACCAGGAGCTCCTATGTGCGGATCCGGGCGTGGCAGTGAAGACTCAGCCTCTGTGCGGGGCTGGGCTCCTGCTCTAGTCCACAGGGCACCCGGAAAGGTCCTATGGCACTCTGGGCGGGAAGTCCTGGGCCTGGCTTTCCGGAGAGTCTTGAGTAATGACCAGTGTAGGTTTCTCACCAAGGACTCATTTATCTGGGTGCCAGGACATGAGCTGGCCTTCCCAAGCTTGAAAATTTAGATTTATTGGATGCCAGAAACTGGACTGGACCCATTTAATAGGCCCATGCACCATGAAGGTGACAGGAGACAAGTAAGAGAGAAGAGGACCTGGTGAGGGGCCGTGGGAGCGAAACAGCAGGATCTCATGATTGCCAGAAAATCCCAGCTGCAGCAGACTGGACACACAGGGATCTGGTGAGAGGGTGGTTTATGAACACAGCTGAGATCAGATAAATCTGCGGGAAGAGGGAGGCAGAGGGGAGGAAACAGACTCTCCAAACCTAAGGGAGGCTGTTGCAAAGGGGTGGAGCTACAGACACCTAATGTCTGTGTGAAGACCAGCCTGCTATTAGAACAGGTTGTTGTTGTTGTTCGGTGCCATGGAGTTGAGTCTGACTCACAGCGACCCCTACAGGGTTTTCAATGGCTGATTGTTTTGGGATTGCCTTGGGAGTAGATTGCCATGCCCGTCTCCCATTTTTTTGGTGCTGGGAATCGAACTTGGGACCTCAGAGACTGCAGAGCAGTGCTCTACCAACTGAGCTAAATCCCAGCATTAGAAGAGGTAGGTCAATAATAATAATAATAATAATAATAATAATAATAATAATAATAATAACAATAATAATAATAATAATAAAAGCCATTTGCTAGTTACCAAAACCTCCCACGTGGATCTTGTTCAGCCTCTTTCTCCAAAACAGAAGACAAGCTTTGAGACTTGTGGAATGTGGATTTACACAGGCCCCGGAATATATACATACTCAGCCAGCCTCTAATGTGCCAAGAAAGGTAGAGAGAAGCAGGCTTGCAGGAGGGGTAGGAGGTGGTAGGGCCGACATGCAAACCCTGGGCTCTCTGGGGCAGTCACCAAGCGAACATGGGGAATTCATGCCCCTTTTCCTGGGGCCTCAAGCTCTTTATTATATTTACCTATTTTCTCCTTTGCACTGGCATTTAACTCAGTGGGTAGAGTGCTGCTTGCACTCTCTGAGGCCTTGGGTTTGATCCCTAGCACTGAAAAAATGGGAGAAGGACCTGGCAGTCCACCCTCAAAACAATCCCAAAACAATTAGCCACTGAAAACCCTCAGAGGGTCACTATGAGTCAGACCTTAACAACAAGTGTTGTAATGGCATCTAGTAGTATTAGTAATTTTCTCCCTTAGGCTGGGAGAAGCTGTGTACAAAGACTTTGCAAGTTTTGATACATTTAAACACAAAATTTTATAAGACAGCAAGCTGATCTAATCCCTTCACTCACACATAACATCATTCCATATTCATTGTGGTTTTTGTTAGTGCAAGGCACTGCACTACATTCATGGGTATAGGAGGATACTTCAAAAGCTCATTCACCCATTTATTCAGAAAAATCTGAGGGTAAAAAGATGAAGACATTGTCACTTTCCTCAAGATGGCTCCTTCCCTCTGAGGTGAGATGGGCAAGCAAATTCCCACGTATGGTACTCTGGAGAAATGAAGGAGGGGCAGGTATATCAGATAAGAGAATCACAGAAGCCTTCCCAAAAGAGGTAACTGTCACACTCAAGTTATTGGCATTAAGAGCTCAAGAGTCTGCTGAAAAATTACATTTCCCCAAAACAGCCTGGTGGTTTGGGCTACATGCCAGCATACAGGTATACATTTGGAGATGCCTGGATTTCTGATGATTCTATTTGTAGTAGCCAGTTTTCCATTGTTATCACAAAATACATGAGGCTGGATAATTTATAAAGAAAAAGGCTTATGTAGTTCACAGCTCTGGAGGCTCATGAACATACCCCTGACTTCTGCTAAGTTCTGGGGAGGCCTCATGGTGGATGGCATCACGTTAGCAAGAGCACTTGTGAGAGGGAGCAATCACATGGCAAGACAGGAAGCCAGAGTTCGGGGAGGGGCAAGTATTGCCCTTTTTATAAGAACTCAGTCTCTCAGGAGCTAACCCATTCTGCAAGACCAGCACCAATCCCTTCTGAAGGTGATGCTCCCAGTGACCTAATGAACTCCCACTAAGCCCCACCTCTTGAAGTTTCCACCACCTCTTAGTACTGCCACATTGAGAACCACGCTTCCAACACATGAACTTATGAGGGCCACCCTCAAACCATATCCAAAGTGTGACAATAGCCAAATGCTCAACAGCATTTATACATGGAAGTGCATGCATCTACCTTGTAAATAATGTAAGCGTGTATGTGTAATAATTCTTTTTATGAGCTAATCTTCTTCCACAAGGGTACAGATCATCAAAATTCTTTCTATTTATTATACATTAGTTTATTACTTGCCCTCAATTATGTGGTGAAATTTATATCTTTGCACGTGGTCAAGGTGGTAGCTCTTGTAGTCCAAGGCAATTAGACAAGGTCTTAAAGAAATTGGACTGTGAACAAGGCAGAAGTTTAATAAAATTTGAAACCCACAGCCCTCAAGCTAGATGTAGCCTCATGCCAACAAATAGGAGGCAAACATCACTACAGAGTTGTTTAGCTTAAAAAATGTGGTGAGCCAGATGTCATAGCGCACACCCATAATCCTGGCAATTTAGGAGGCTGAGGCAGGAGGATCATCAGTTCAAGACCAGAGGTTCAAGACCCTGCATAATTTAGCAAGACCCTATCTCAAAACAAACAAACAAACAAAAAAATTAAAACTTGCCTGGAAGCTGCAGCTCAGTGGTATAGTACTTGCAAAGTATGTGCAAGGCCTTGGGTTCAAACCCGCTGCGGGGCAGGGGGAGAGGGAGAAAGAGAGAGAGAGAGAGAGAGAGACATAGACAGAGACAGAGAGACAGAGAGAGAGAGAGAGGAAGAAGAAGAAGAAGGAGAAGGAGAAGGGGAGGAGGAGGAGGAGGAGGAGGAGGAGGAGGAGGAGGAAGAAGAAGAAGAAGAAGAAGAAGAAGAAGAAGAAGAAGAAGAAGGAGGAGGAGGAGGAGGAGGAGGAGGAGGAGGAGGAGGGGGGAGAAGAAGGAGGAGGAGGAGAAGGAGAAGAAAAAAGGAAGGATAAAGGAAGAAAGAGAGAGGGAGGGAGAGAAAGGAAAGGAAAGGAGGAAGGAAGGAGAAAGAAAGAAAGAAAGAAAGAAAGAAAGAAAGAAAGAAAGAAAGAAAGAAAGAAAGAGAAAGAAGAGAGAAAGAAAGAAAGAGAGAGGAAAAAAGGAAGAAAGGAAGAAAGAAAAAGAAAGGAAGGAAGGACGAAGGGAGGGAA
Source organism: Pedetes capensis (assembly GCA_007922755.1). NCBI lineage: Eukaryota > Metazoa > Chordata > Mammalia > Rodentia > Pedetidae > Pedetes > Pedetes capensis. The sequence continues at coordinate 56,145 of VMDO01003199.1, forward strand.
GGAGGGAAGGAAGGAAGAAAACAAGCAAGCAGGCTGGTAAAAACTTTGCATCTCATTTTGGTGACAGATTTACAGACTATGTTGCTGCATGAATATATACATAAACATGTATAGACACATATATACATGCATATACACACATGTGCAGGAACACATATATGTACAGCATATTTATATTGATGCAGGAATGTACTAGAGGAAAGAAGGCAAAATTGTGAAGGCAATGCCTCAGTGCCCTGGTCTGTTTCTTCCCATTTCCCCTCTCCTATCATTTTCTAATTCCATAAACTCCCAGACAGCTTGGAGTTTTTTTTTTTTTTTTTCTAGTACTTAGGGGTTAAACCCAGGGCCTTGCACGTACTTTGCAAGTGTTCTACCATGGGATGCACTCTCGGCGTAAATTTTACTTTTAATTTTGAGTCAGGGTCTCACAAGGGTCACACGGGCTGCCTTTGGCCTTGAACTCATGATCCTCCTGCCTCACCCTCCCAAGTCACTGGGCTTACAGGCATGCGCCACTGAGCCCAGCAGCTTGGAGTCTTCAAGCCCTTCATCTCTGTGTTCCCTCTCCACCCCCAAGAACGTTTACCTGCTATCCCTAATTTATACAAGTGGTTTTCCCCTGGAATATTTTAATGTAAGTGGCTAATATAGCCTAAAGCTGAAAGATGAAGTCCTGATGATGGCTGAGCTTCAGGAATGAATTAGCAACAAGTCAAGGGTAGAAGTGGGGGCCGGAGAAACAGGAGAGATGATTCTTGATTTCCTGGTCAGGGGGGAAAGAAAACAAAGGACGACGAGTCTGAGCAGTCGACGCTACTTCTTACTGCACTGGGCAAGTCCCTAGGAGCCTTCTTGCTCCAAGTCAGTCTCGTTTCCATCTTCCATAGTCTTTGCAATCACCTCAAAAGAGGACATCTCAGGCACTATCATTACGTGTCATTGCTGGTTTCTAGCCATCTCACCCCCACATGATGAATGTCTCAAGGGAGGGGACCGTGTTTTCCCAGGGTCTGATGTAGTGGTTCGTATAAACGTTGCAGAAAGGTACTGGGTGGTTTCCAGTAAATTTAACTATTTTGGTGGTGGTGGTGGTTGAGCTGACAGTGCTAGGGATCAAACTAAGGCCTTGGGCATGCTAGGCATGAACTTAACTATTCTGAGTCAGTTTTATCCTCTGTGAGATGGAGGTTTGTCCATCCATCCATCCTTCTATTTATTTATTTGCCATTCACTGGACAATCTGCTAGGTTACGTGCTAAAGGAGACATACAGATGCCTAATCTAGCAGCTTATCTGAAATAACATTCCCTGCCCACCTCCTGGAATCACAAAGAAGCGACAGACCATATGTTACAAATGGGCTTTGGAAACTGCAACAGGAGGTAAGAGAAGATTTGTATTTTTACTTATTACCTGTGCCCCGCTGATGTTTTCTGCTCTCCTGGCCCTGCAAGGGTTAGTTCTGCAGATTTCCAGTCGCCCTTCTCTGTAGCTCCCAGCAGATGTATTAAGTGTAATCTTGGACCTGTTCCAGGTTCCCTCTTTAAGACCCAGAATGTTCAATATTTCCTGCAGGCAGCAGGCGGCTCTGGCCTGGCATGGTGCCAAGGACTCTGGCGCATGCAGCGCCCAAGCATCCCCAGTGTCTGGGCCCCAGCCCCAACTTGTCCAGGTTCCATGGGGCTTGCTTGGGAGGAAGGGACAAAGCCGAGGCAGACCTGCCGTTTATAGCCTTGATTACCTGCTGTCCTGCTCCCTGCGGAACCCCATGGAGGAAGGGAAGGCTTACTGCACCGCACCGCAGGCTGTGCCTCTGCATGCTGGAGCAGCCAAGCCCCTGGGGAGGCAGAGGGGCATCTGGGCTGCCCTGCCCGGAGGCTCTGGCTTGGTTGACTATAGAATGAGCACTTTTGAGAGATTTCCACAGGAAAATGAAAGAGTGCCAGGGAACCAACTCCCCTGGAAGCTTGCTAGGCTAATCCCATGGGAGTTGACCCCACTGTGATGTGTGGAAGATGAGGTCTCATCTGGGAGTGCAGTGAGACCCACCTCTCCATGACTCCTGCTGGCTAATGCCTCCTGCTTCCTCCAGCACCAGCACAAATGGAAGCCATCTCCTTCTCCAAAGCTCTGCTGGGGAGGGAAGGGATGGTGAGGGGTGAGGAGTCTTTGGGGGCACTTCCGTTTGGACCCATGCTCCTCTTCCCCCTCTTTTTTGTTAATTTGCGTAATCACTTGCACAGGCTGAACACAAATGCTGAACTGTGCAGTCCTGTTTGCATTTAAACAGGAATTTGCTTGGGGCCTTTCAATGGGATCTTTTCCTAACATTTCCCCTCCCTCTGTCTTTCTGCTCTTTGCCTCACCCATCCCCTCTTCGTATTGTTTGTTCTCTAATGCTCTCACGCAGTGGGTCACATGATCCCTTGCAAACTCCCGCCTTCAAATATCCTCCCTCTTCCCCAAACACATCAATCCAATTGATCTAGTATGTTCTGCAATGTTGTTGTTGTTGTTAGGTGCCATGGAGTCCGTACCTAACTCATAGCAACCCTACATACAATAGGTGAAACACTATTGTCAGTGCTTCTCTGCTATTCATAGAGTTTTCAATGGTGGATTGATTTTTGGGAGTGAGTTGCCAGGTCCTTCTCCCGAGCCTACAGCACCTGGTGTTCCCAGGTGGTCTCCCATCCAAGTACTAACCAGGCCCGGCCCTGCTTAGCTTCCGGCCCTGCTTAGCTTCTGGGGTCTGACAGGATTGGATGCCACAGTGGTACAGCTGCCTGCAAAATATTCTGCCATAGAAAGGAGGGATTACAATTCACTGGATGAGCTCTGACTAGGTATAAGGCCTAGAGCTACAGTTTAGTTCGACACTACCCTGTGCCTTAGCCCAGGAGCCTGAGCTGGTACAAAACTTCCTGTCTGAGCACAAGCCTCCTAAGGCAGTGGAGGCACGTTACAGAAGCAGAGGGCGAGAGACGCAGAAGCTCTTAAAGAACAGGAGCGACAAAGCTCAGCCAGTGAGGAAATGCTCCAGTGAAGGACACTGGGACACTGTGGGGCATCGCCCTGCCGCTGGACTCGCTCAGGCTGCAAGCAGGAACCAGCTGCCAAAGACCCGTAGTCTGGTGAGGGGGAGCCGGGCACCCAGGAACCGCACCGCCCAAAAGAAGGCTTATGCCCACGCCTGCTCTGAGAACCCTAGAAAAAGGCAGGCTCAGGGGCTTCTGCCCATGGCGGCTCCTTGCTTCTTTCTCCCCAGTGAAGACGCTGACTCAGAGTGCTCTGCTCCAACAGCTCTTTATTATTTCCTTATCTGTCCCAGTCAATGGAATGGACACTGATTGCTCTGTGTACCGCCCTTATGTGCTCTTCTGGGGCTAGTCGGGGGCCAATTAGAGGCAGTCACCCCATACGCATTTCAGCCAATCAGAGGGGATATTCAAATTTGGTTTTGTAGAAGTAACCAATCAGGGGTGGTTCCTGAACAGTCCAATCAGGAGCCGTTCAGGGGTTTGGAAACAGCCAATCAGTGTTGAGCGGTCTGAGGCAAGAGATTAGATGCCAGCGCCATCTTGGGGAGTTTGAAGACCCTGAGTTCCCGGATCTAGGGCAAAGGTGACTGCCTGGGGAATGAGCCTCAGTCCTCCAAGGGGCCTAGATAGGCCCCAGGGCGAAATGCCTCTCTAGGCAGTGCCCTACAGGACACAATTCCCTTCCCTGGTGTGAAGAATGACAGTCCCATGTACAAGTTCAAGCTCTGCCTTTCACAGACATTCCCAAAGCTGCAACCTCTTCTGACCTCAGTTTCCTAATTCATAAGCCAGGACAACTGAAATAAATAATCAGTAATGTCTCTGGGCTCTGAAATGCTTTGAGTCTGTGACTCCTTCAATAACCTATGCTTTTTACCCATATCGTGATAAAATTGCATTAAAATGGATATAGATACAGGTAAAAGGTCAGCTGCATTTTTTTTTTCAGGAAACCAGTCTCAAAATTCCCATCATATGTTCTGCATTTGGGACTATTATTTTACACTAGTTCTAGATATATTAGCTATGTGCAACTACTAACATGCTGTGTTCCTTTAAGGACCGGAGGCCCACGCTATTTGGAAAGACAGACTATTACTCAGTCCGTAGCCATCCTTACTGGAATCTGCTCAGACAGAGCTTGAGCTGCTTGAGCTAATGAGAGAGACCTTTTATCAAACCCTGGAGGTCAGCAGATGTGGGCTTTATGGGAAAAGTGAAAGAATGGGGGAAATTCCACCATGATCCTGAAAAGACACTTACAGTAAACTCTGCTATCCATCAGGAGAGAGCAATGGGCTGTTCTGCGAGGAGGCTAAAAGAAAGGCTTACAGATGCTGCATGGCTTATCAGTTTTCAAAGACTGAAAGAAACAGGGACATGCACCAAAGAGTTGCTATAGATAACTTCTTTTTAGCCAGGCATGGTGGACCCTACCTGCAATTCCAGCTACTCAGGAGGCTGAGGCAGGAGGATTGCAAGTACGAGGCCTGAGGAAGCCTGCACAACTAAGCAAGACCTATCTCAAAAAAAATAAATAAATAAAAATAACAATAATAATAATAATAAAAGGACCCAGGGGTGTGGCTCAGTGGTAAAGCACTAGCACAGCATGTGCAGTAAGGCAATATTTGTTGAATTCACCTGAACATAACAAAAAGACACTGGGCACATGAACACATTAGCAGAATGTTAGACTTGGAAATGCTCACCTAACTTAAATCTCTCATTTTGAACTGAAAAAAAAAATTACATTTTATAGTAGAAAGAGAAATAACAGCATATGTAGTCTCATTTTGAAGTTAGGATGGCTTACTTTAATAAAGAAGCAGCACTATCCTGTAATCTTTCAAGATTTGTTGACAAAGTCCATTTTGGCATGTTGAATTTTAGAAGCTGGAAGGACAGATCATTCAGGCATTCAACAATTATTGTTGAGCATCAACTACCACCTAGGAGCTATTGCCCTTTTAGGGGTGTGGTGTGGAAAAAAATGACAAGGGTCTTAAACTCCTGGAGGTTATATTATAGAAGAGGAAACAAAATAAGAAGGGGAAACTAGGAAATAGGGCTCCAGGAATATAAAGAAATCACAGTACAGATGTTGAAAGCGATAGAGAAAACATGATTTTCAGTAGGATGGCCAGGCAATCCTGTTTGTTTGGAGGAGCTAAGTAGGTAACCCATGCAAGTATAAGAAGAGAAAGCATTCCAGGCAGGAGGAGCAGCAAGGGCTCTGTGATAGGAGAATGTTTGGTGTGTGTGAGGAAGATGGTAACAAGCAGGACAAGGTAGCAGGAGTAAGCAGGGACAGGGTGGGATTAGTGGTAAAAAACGAGGTCGGAACAATAGCAATAGTGACCCAGATATAGGCATCCTAGGACACAGGAAGGCCTTTGGAAATGACTCAGAGTGACATGGATGCCTCTGGGGGAGGTGGAGCTGCAATGTGATAGGGTACAGCTTATGTCTGAAGAGCATGATGCTAGCTAGGTTCTCTGCTGGAAATGGACTAGGAGTTGGCTGGAGTGGTGGGCAAGGATTGGGGCATGGAAGCCAGCTGGTAGGAGGCTACTGCAACAACCCAGGATGCTGGTGACATGAACCAAGCTGGTCAGTGGTGAAACTGGTAAGCAGTGAGTGGTCTTCATCACCTATTTGAATGTAAACCCACAGATTTTGCAGAAGGATTAGATATGGAGTCAGAGAGAAAGAAGACCAAGGTTCTTAGCCTTGACAACTGGATGAAAAGAGCAGCCATTTGCTGAGATGGAACAGAAGATGGGCGTAAGTTTTGGAGAGAGGGAAATCAGGAGTTCAGCTTTGCAGCTATTAAGTTTGTTAGTCATCTAAGTACAGATATTGAGTAGGCAAATGGACATAAGACACTGCAACCTGGGGAAGATGTTCAGGCTGAATACACAAATACAGGAGCTTCCAACAGGAAGTCTCAACATTCAAAGCCAAGGAAATAATGCATAGGCGAGAAGAGGAAAGCACAGCAGAGAAAAGACAGGGAAGGGGAAGGGAGGGAATGGGAGGAGAGGAGAAGAGAGGGGAAGGGAAGAGAGGAGAGAGGAGGGGAGCAGAAGGGAGAGGAGAAGGGAGGAGGGGAGGGGAGGAGAGGTTTGGAGAATGGAGCCCTGGAGTGGTGGGAAAAGATGAGGCTGGACCAGCAATGATCACAAAGAAGGGATGGAAAAGGAAAATTAGGGGGGTGTGGTGTCCTAAGAGCCAAGTAAAGAAAGCATTTCAGAGAAAATAGCTGAGCCCCTGTGTCAAATGCTGCTGATAGATTGAGAAGGCCATGCAAATTTACTATGCATTCAACCACCGGCAGGCCACAGTGACCTTGACAAGAGCAATTTTCTGTCAAGTGAGGGGGATGAGATGGTGCTTATGGTGGGTTCTAGGAACATGCGACAGGGGGATCTAGAGTGACAAACAGGAATGGCCCCTTCAAGGCATTTCCCTGAGAAGGAGTGCAGGGCAGGTGGGAGGGCTTGAGAAAGCGAACGCTTTTCTGCTTGACCTGACAAACACCAGAGAATGTGTCCTGCCTTCTGCAAGCACAGACTTTGCCTCTGGGAAGGGAAGGGGCTCCAGAGACCTGCTGGACACACTCAGAGGACGCCCCTGTGGGCTAGAACTTCAGGGAACTGCAGCTCCATCTACCCACTGCACCACAGCGGATCCACTTTCCCTGGGGAGCCCCAGGACGGTGGCCCCTCATCCCTTGCGATGACTAAATACCTCCTGATCCCCTTCCGTGTCTTCCTGCCTGGGTCTGCAGGTACAGTAGAGTCTCTGGCCACCAATACAATGATGACTCCCACAGGTTACCAGAAAACCTGCAAGAAACCTGAGATTTGAAAATGCCAGGAATCTAAAACTAATTGGAAATTTATATTGGGGACGAATCTCCAGCTAAGGAGGATGGTGATAAGGGAAGCAGGCATAAAAAGGGACAGACAAGCACAAATGAACCCTCCGCTTGCACAATCCCAAGGTGCTTGTGCACTCTGCACTATCCAGGATCGCTCCAGTGACCCCTTTAAAATCTGCAGTGGCCAATGCTGTGAGCGTATATTCTTTGCCAATAAATGTTTCCTTATTGAGCCTGCTTACCAGCTACATCCTTTGTCTACTTCTCAGTTTGGCCTCTTTCACTGAGGAGTAAATGTTTTCAGGAAGTGGCTCTTATTTGATGTTTAGTTCATTTTTACCAAGGCACTTTTTAAGGAGCACCGCATAAGGCCGGATATTAAGCTAAGTTGGTGTAAGGATACAACTTCTACATAAAATAGAACTTGCTTTCATAGAGCACACAGCCTAAGTAAAATGGTTCTCAACCAGGCATGATTGCTTTACCCTCACCTGGGAACATTAAGCAAGACTGTCAATATGGAGACATTCTTGATTGCCACTACCAAGGGAAGGTGCTACCAGTATGTGGTGGATAGAGGCCAGAGATGGTGCTAAACATTTTATAATACACAGAACTGTCCCCAAGCCCAAAGAATTATCCCATCTAGAATGTCCACAGTGCTAAGGTTGAGGAACTCTTGTCTAAGGCACTGCACTGCACCGGTAGAGATTCATCTAACATAAAAGACACTGTGATGAGTAGCAGGTCGTCTTTCTGAGGATCCTGCAAGTCTGTACAGAGACAGCATCTTAGGCTTAGTAGCCACACCCCACAGCAGCAAGTTCAACACAGTCCTGGGAATTATGCTCCAGAGAGAACAAAGCTTGTATACGCATTTATGGCCTCTTGGAGGTAGCAAGGCTGTTGGGTATAGATTGTCATATTCAGGCCTAACAACGATCCTATTTAAGGGCATCCATGTATTTGCATGGGCTGGGATTTAGCTCAGTTGGTAGAGTGCCACGATGCAGTCTCTGAGGTCCTGGGTTTGATTCCCAGCACTGCAAAATGGGAGAAGGACATGGCAACCCATTCCCAAGGCAATCCCGAAACAGTCAGCCACTAAAAACCCTATGAGAGTTGCTATGAGTCAGATTTGACTCTACAGCACCTAACAACAACAGCAGCATGTATTTGCATGGGCTGGGATTTAGCTCAGTTGGTAGAGCACTGCTCTGCAGGCTCTGAGGTCCCGAGTTCAATTCCCAGCACCACAAAAATGGGAGAAGGATGTGGCAATCCACTCTGGAGGCAATCCCAAAAAACAATCAGCCATTGAAAACACTATGAGGTTCGTTATGAGTCAGGCACAGCTTGACAGCACCTAACAACAACGACAATGTATTTGCATACTTGTGATTGAAGAGTTTTCCTCTGCTGGAAATGGCCAGTCTCTCCAACTGAGAGAAAGGAACAACCTCTGGCTAGCCAATCAGAACAGCCTAACTGACCCTGATGACAGAAGCCCAGATGATGTCCATCCCTCCTTAACCACTGCCTTAAGCAAACAGAATCAGCATATCTTCAATTTAGTTTTGGAAAGTGAGGCTTAGTGACATCTCACCGCTCCTAACACGCAGCACACTGGCTCAGTCCCAGGCCTTCAGATTCTAGACACAGAATCTTTCCTGCAGTATAAAGCTGCCTCTGCCCACAGCAACAATCGTAGATATCAACACCCTTATGGAACTTGACAATTGACAAAATGATTTCCAGGGACGTCCTTCTTCTTCTCAAGAATTATTTTTAGGCATGGGAGGAGGTGGAAGGCACCTTTTAGGTTTAGACTGAAGGAGAGAAAGAGCCCTCACCTGTATTTTTATCAGTCACATCCCTTCAATCTATGCTCACACAGAAATCATGGCACGGTAAGTACAGCAAGAAAGTCACCTGCATCGAAACGGGGTCGGATGAAAGGATTCCTTGTGTAGCACATGCACCACCCTTAAGAAAATGCAGGGAGTGGCGCATGCCTGTAATCCCAGTGGCTTGGGAGGCAGAGGCAGGAGGATCGCAAGTTCAAGACCAGAGGAAGTCTGTGTAACTTATCGAGACCCTGTCTCAAAAAAGTAAAAAAGAAAAATGGGCTGGGGGAGCAGCTTAGTGGTCCAGCACTTGCAGAGCATGCAAGCGCAAGGCCCTGGGTTCAAACCCCAGTACCACAAAAAAAAAAAAAAAAAAAAAAAGAAAAGGAAAATGCAGGGAGATTCATTCGTGGCTTAAAATGACCAAGTTAAAACCGAGCCACACGCTGACAGTTAAATACAGGTGGTCAGGTTTTGTTTATGAATACAGAGCCAACTGCTTATACAGAGCAGCCCCCTATACATAAAACCCAACAAAGCCATTTTAGAACCCAGACTCTGAGTCTATATAAATGCAAATTACCAACCAAAGGGAGCAGAAAATCTATGCACGTGAAAGCGAGGCTATTGTCTTTCCTCCTTCGGCTCCTCCTGGCAGCACACACACGCAAGGGTGTCCTTTCCCTTGGGCAGTCTCTCCAGGGTGGGTTCAGCTGGCAGTGACCAGGTGACCTGTGTTTCCTCTCTGCTTCTTTGTCATGGTGGTGGGGGGGGGGGGTCAGGGGGTTCCAGATCTTAGGGAGTTCCTGAGGTCTTCACCCATCTGACTGGTCACCTCAGCACTATTTTAATCCCTCGGCGTCTTCCAGGAAAATGCTGGCCGTGTTTGGGTCCAGTGATTCAGTCGAGTGGCTGGTAAGCCAGCTTTGTCCAGAGCCAGAGCTGAGGTCCAGTTGGAAATGAAATGTTTCTGGGAGCTGCACTAACTCTTTTACATCACTAATATGGTTCATTTGGGGGCCCTGGGGCAGCCGTTCCCTAAGGGGGACTGGGAACCATAAGTGAAGCTTAAGTGAGCTGTTGCAAGGAGGAAAATCGGCTCACCATGGGCAGGGGATTGATGGGACTGAGAAAATGTCTGCGAACTGCTGGGCGCCCCACGTGGGAAGAACCTAGGGAAGAACGACCAAGCTAAGGGGAACTGTTTTCTTCCTTTCCAAGCACGGTATATTAATTGGGAACAAATCGGTCCACTTAATGCCAATTGACATTAAGCAATTTGCCATTTGATGGCAATTGAAAACCCATGCTTACTGCTCCAAACCTGCTTGATTGTTCCAAACAGATTTCCCATCCTAAAGTGGAAATGGATTTAATTTGATCTCTTTAGTCTGTTCGCCATTATGTGTTCATAGCCAGGAAACCAGCCGCTACCTGAGCAGTGGCGTGTCCCCAGTGAAGGCCTTCCAGCTGCTGTGACAAGCCAGAGAAGAAGCCACTAGGCATCTGTGATGGTTACCAACCTGCGATGGTGAGATTCTTCATTGTTCTTGTTCCTGATGTCTCATTTGTTTTTTTATTTGCATTTTTTTTTTCTTTTCTGTGTCCCTAAAACCAGAGAAGCTTCTAGAAAGCAATCTACTTCTATTGTGTCACTTCAATGAGGAAACTGAGGTCTGTGGAAGTTACACGACTTGCCTCAATCGTTAAAAACAGTGATCTATGCACTGCGTCTCGCTCCCATGTCTTCTTTATTCCCATACATTCCCCATGCCCACCCGCAAGAAGCCCACGTCAGGCTCTGTGAGTGGAGAGGTCATGGAAAGAACATGCCATCTTTTAACCAAGAGACTTGCCGTCAAGGGCTACACCTGAGTCATTTAACTTCTCAGGCTTTGTTGTTGTTGTTGTTGTTGTTGTTAGGTGCCGTCGAGTCAGTATCCGACTCACAGCGACCCTCACAGGGTTTTCAATGGCTGACTGTTTTGGGATTGCCTTGGGAGTGGATTGCCAGGCCCTTCTCCCATTTTTGCGGTGCTGGGAATTGAACTCGGGTCCTCAGAGAATGCAACCCAGTGCTCTACCAACTGAGCTAAATCCCAGCCCATCTCAGGCTTTAGGTTCCTTTATTAATAAAAGGGGAATACAGATTCATGCGTCCCAGTGGTTCTGCAAGGATTGAACGAACCCATCACACTAAAGCATTTTTAGAACTACAAAGGGATATGAGATGTAAGCTATTATTGTCCGACTCAAGCTTAGTCTACACAGGAGACAGGCTGCATGGGTGAAAGGGTGAAAGCCAGGCAAGGAACAGATTTTGTGCAATTGACTGTAAGGACCATGGCACCCTGGTACTCTCTGCTCATATCTGAAATCAAAAGAAGATTAGGGATTCGAAGTCTGAAAACATTTGCAGATGTTTGGCGTGGCTGTGGTTAGCCTTTTGACTTTTGGAACAAGTAACATCTAGTGAAATTTGTTCCATTTGCTTTACTTTTAAATAAGTTGTCAGCATATTATTTGAAAACTTTTTAAAAAAATTCTAAAGCTCTCTTTTGCAGAAACATATCTAATCGTTTATCTGAACAAAGATGCAAATATGGCCTTATGTGTTTTTTCTGTCATGGTAATGTGGAGAGAAATACAAAGAACCTTACTTTGGATGAGGCTAGCAATGTTCCCAAATCCTTTATGAAAGTGTTCATAGAAATGCACGCCTTGCCGGGTGCGGTGGCGCACACCTGTAATTCCAGCAGCTCAGGAGGCGGAGGCAGGAGGATCAGAAGTTCGAGACCAGAGGCAGTCTGTGTAACTTAGCGAGACCCTGTCTCAAAAAGTAAAAAAATGGGCTGAGGGTGCAATTCAGTGGTCCAGCGCTTGCAGAGCATGCAAGCATGAGGCCCTGGGTTCAACCTCCAGTACCACAAAAAAAAAAAAAAGAAAGAAAAGAAAAAGAAAGAAAGAAAAGAAAAGAAATGTATGCCTTTGGCACATTCACAAACACAGGCATAAGTGGGACAAGATAGACTCAAGTCACTCTAGCAAAACCCTGCGCTAGGAGATAACAAAGGCCTATTCATGGTAGCTAGGTGACTTGGAGCAAGTCACGTTACCTTTTTGAACTTCTGAGAGGTAAACAGGTACACACAATGGGGATGAAAACAATGTGGACCCCAGGATTCAATGACCAACAAGTCTTGCCCCATCCAGATCTCAGCTCAAAAACTCCCAAAGAGGCTCTATGGGGTGTTCCAGTGGGCCACTCAGATCCCCCCTCTCAGGATTGAAGCAATGTTCCCTTGCAACTAGGTAGCCTTCATAGATTGCCCTCAGCTGCCCTCCTCTTTCCCAGATGTCCCCCTTGTTGTTGTTAGGTGCCAGTTAGTCAGTATCCAACTCATAGCGACCCTACACGTACAATAGACGAAACACTATTGTTACGGCTTCTCTGCTATTCATAGGGTTTTCAATGGCTGATTGTTTTTTGGGAGTGGGTTGCTGGGTCCGTCTCCCAAACCTACAGCACCTCGCATTCCCAGGCTGCCTCCCATACAAGTACTAACCAGGCCCGACCCTGCTTAGCTTCTAAGATTTGACGAGATTGGACGCCACAGTGGTACAGTTGCAGGCTCAACCCCATGTTATTGTTGTTGTTGTTGGGTGCTGTTGAGTCATTTCTGACTCATAGCAACCTAATTGTTTCAGGATTACCTCAGGAGTGGATTGCCACATCCTTTTCCCACTTTTGCAGTGCTGAGAATTGAACCCAGGACCCCAGAGACTGCAGAGCAGTGCTCTACCAACTGAGCTAAATCCCAGCCTGGCTCAATCCTATTGTTGTTGTTGTTGTTAGGTGCCATCAAGTCGTGTCCGACTCATAGCGACCCTCATAGAGTTTTCAATGGCAGGTTGTTTCGGGATTGCCTTGGGAGTGGGTTCCCACGTCCTTCTCCCATTTTTATGGTGCTGGGAATCGAACATGGGACCTCAGAGACTGCAGAGCAGCGCTCTACCAACTGACCTAAATCCCAGCCCTACTGACCAACAAAAGACTCTAAAGTCTAGCCATCCAGGCCCAGCTCAGGATGTTCTGCAGGGCTACGAAGCCCCAAAGCTCTCTATAGTTTGGGAGACTCAAGCGTTTCTGTGACTGCATAACAGCCTCGCTTCTCTCTCTGCCCAGTCTTACCTCCTACACATTGGCAAGGACTTTGATTCTGAAAGAGCTCTGCGATGGACTCTCTCTATGCTAATCTCTATCTGAGTGAGTTTTGCAGGAAACTCGACCTGCAAAAGGCCCTTCCTGGCTTCACTGAATAATGGAACAATCTCCCGTTTGGCCCTCTCTGTCACACTGTTGTTGTCTCTGTCTGAAAACCATATCATATATTTATTTGCATGCTTATTATCTGCCGCCCCACTGCTCTAATATATGCTCCATGAAGGCAAGGACTATATGTGTCTTAAATCCCATGATAGCTCCTAGAGCCTGGCACACCATAGGCAACCACTTCTATTTGTTGAATGAAAGCAAAGCAAATATTAAGAGCTTGCAGTTTCCGAAATCCAATGACCTGCAAAAATGTTAGATTACATATTTTTTTTAAGAATGCAATTTGTGCTTCAGAAAAGATACACGAAACATAACCGATACATAGGCTCTCAAACGCATCCAGTGAATCACTTATCAACAAATTAATGGATCCTACCTTGGTTGGCACCATAACCCTATGGCATCTGATCCCATCAGATCTCAGAAGCTAAGCAGGGTCAGGCCTGGTTAGTACTTGGATGGGAGACTGCCTGGGAACACCAGATACTGCAGGCTTGGGAGAAGGACCCAGCAACCCACTCCCAAAAATCAATCTGCCATTGAAAACCCTATGAACAGCAGAGAAGCACTGACAATAGTGTTTCGCCTGTTGTACACAGGGTCGCTATGAGTCGGATACCGACTGGATGGCACCTAACAACAACAACCTTGGTTGAGCCTGCAGCCATACCACTGTGGCATCCAATCCCAACAAATCTCGGAAGCTAAGCAGGGTCAGGGCTGGTTAGTACTTGGATGGGAGACTGCCTGGGAACACCAGGTGCTGCTGTAGGCTTGGGAGAAGGACCTGGCACTCCCCCCACCAAAAAAAAAAAAACAATCAGCCATTGAAAATCCAATGAATAGCAGAGAAGCACCGACAATAGTGTTTTGCCTGTCCTACATAGGATCATGATGAGTCAGACACTGACTCAATGGCACCCAACAACAACAATCTCAGTTGACATTTCTGTTATAAACTAATGTCATGTGTATTTAACTGTCTCCATGATAGGCCCTCAATATATTCATGGGGTATTTTTAAACATGAAAAAAGCAACTTTTAAAAATTGAACACAGTATGTGATTTGCACCAGCAAATACCATTTAGATAAATGAAGAGCTCATGACTAAGAAAACAGATAATAAAATGAACAGATCATTTGTTCAATAACAGAGAGGGTTGTCATAGATAAGTGATTCATGTGTTCATCTTTGTAAAGTTCTTGATCATGAAATCTTCAAGTCAAGAGATCTTGGCTCCAATCCAATCTTTGCCCCTAACTCACCGTGTCACTGCCCATTTTTGGTCCCAAGTGTCCTCATCTGTAAACTGAGAAGGCTCTTTCCTAACATCTCTCTTAACTTTGAACTTGTACATGCCTATATTGACTGACAGGCTGGGATTTAGCTCAGTTGGTAAAGCACTGCACTGAAGGCTCTGGGGTCCTGAGTTCAATTCCCAGCACCGCAAAATGGGAGAAGGGCCTGGAAATCCACTCCCAAGGCAATCCCAAAACAGTCAGCCATTGAAAACCCTGTGAGGGTCGCTATGAGTCGGATACTGACTCGACAGCACCTAACAACAACAACAACATATTGACTGACAGAGGTACATCAATAATTTACTGATATCAAGGAAGACAACATAGACTATGCAACCAACTTTATACAGGATAAGCTAAAAAGTCTTAACTATATGATACTTGGGGGCTGGGATTTAGCTCAGTTGGTAGAGCACTGCTCTGTAGTCTCTGAGGTCCCAAGTTCGATTCCCAGCACCGCAAAAACAGGAGAAGGATGTGGCAATTCATTCCTGAGGCCATCCCGAAACAATCAGCCATTGAAAACACTGTGAGGGTCGCTATGAGTCGGACACGACTTGACAGCACCTAACAACAACAACATAGGATTCTTGTGGTGAAAAGTAGACAGCCTGTGCTTGATTACCTCTTTGGCTGTCTGAGTTCAAAGTTACACTTAAACCACTTGTTCATGGGATTAGATTAACAACTGAAGAGGCAAATACACTTAAAGCCAGTGTATGAAAGTATCTAATCTAGGAGATGGGATGTGTTTTTCTGTGCTTTGGGATGCAGTGCTTTTAAGAGTGTTTCCTCCTAAAACCTTTAAAGAAATGCAATAATCCCCTTTACTTGGGTGCGTGAACTAAATTGGAGGTACCAGACCCCATTTGTTATTGTTTTTTGTAAGACCCAGCCCAGAAAATTGTGATGTTTGTTTCCTTCTCTCTCTTCCCTCATGGACCCTCTCCTGGTCTCCTCCACTCCCTCACCATGGTCACCCTCTAAGGTGAAATCCTTTATCCCTTCTCTGTGTCCTCCTCCCAGGTGACCACCTCATCCACCTACATGATTTTGCTTATGAGCAGATAGTTCTCGCGACAGTATCTCTGGCCATAATATCTCAATTTTTAAATCAAAACTCCTAATTACCTACCGGACAATCTGACTAGGTATCTCAAGGGTATATCTAAGTAGAAGTTAACTTGTCCTTTTTCACCCTGTACCTTACACAGTTCTAGATTCCCATTTGCCTCGGACTGTGGTATGCTCATACTTAAGTTCTTGCTTCCAGAATCTGAATGTTCACTAAATCCCTTCCCTTTTTCCCTTTCACTGTCTTTGACATATGCCCATTTCCACTGTTTCCACTGTAGTTGAGATCCTGAAGACCACTCCTGCAATGATCAACAAGTTTTACTCACTATTCTGAAAGTTGAAACAGTGCTGGAAAGCCCAGGTTCACACCACCAGCTGGGAAGATCAAGTGTCTTTGCTTCCAAGATGGCACCCTGAATGCACTGTTCTCAGTTACAGAAATGCTATAGCTTTACATGGCGGAAAAGGAAAACTAAAGGGGTAAATGCCCTCAAACAAGGCTTTTAATTAGAGTACCTAATCCCATTCATGAGAGGAGAGCTTTCATAACTCAGTCACCACCCCAAAAAGCCACACTTCCCAATATTATTGCATGGGGGATTAAGTTTCAACATAAATTTAGAGGAAACACAAACATGGCATCATAAAAGAAAGGTGAGAGATGAATTTGGCAATATTAAAATTAGTATTCTGTGCACCAAAGGACATACTGGAGGGACTATGGGTAGTGGCAGAATGAAGAAGTCAACCTCTCCACAACTCTGGAAATCAACTAAAGACCAATCACAAATCGGGAAGCATTTGTCTTTAAAAAGCTGCTGGAGCTTTGGGTAAGAAGCAAATGGGTCCATGCTCTTCTTGCTCAAGGCTGCTCTCATCCTAGCCCCAGCTTGCATTTTTCCCAGTATTGGGCAAGCTGCAAAACTAGATGTTTTGCTGCCAGAGGAAGCCAGTTCAAATCATCATGGTGGTTGGAAGGATGGGGTGAAGAACAAAACCCCATAGTTTTTCCAGCTAAAAGTGGTGAATTCTGTAGGAAATAAATGGGGAAGACCCACCACAGCTTGCCAGTCCAAGATTGCAACCCCAGATGTGTTGACAGCCCAGCCAAAAGTATAATGGAGAAATCCTGGAAATAAGAAAGCCATAGAAGAGATGAAATAAACTTTCCACATGTTGGTAACTGCAAGGCAGACCCAAGAAAGCCAAAGGAGACTTGAGAATTGGCTGTAGTCTAAGTGATTTCCCAACTCCCACTCTGATCAATCAGCACAGTCAAAGCCTGGCCAAGGTAAGCACAATTTCTACCCACATTAGCTGAACCACAGAGCTACTCAGACACAGAGGGGACCTCTGGCAACCTCGGTGAAAAATAAAAGAATAAAAAAATAAAACTTAAGCTGATACACCAATCATTAAACATCTTTGGAGAAGCAGTTTCTCCACATCCTCACCAACACTTCTTACTGTTTATCTTTTTGATTATAGCCACTTTAGTGGGTATCTATTGTTATCATATTGTGGTTGTAGTTTACACTGTCTTATTGACCAGTGGTGTCAGATATCTTTGCATAGTCCTACTAACCATTCAATATCTTCTTCAGGGAAATATGTATTCAAATAATTTTGCCATTAAAAAGTATATTTGCTGCTGGTGGAGATAAAAAAAAGGTACATTTCAAAAAATAGCTTGGCAGTTTCTTAAAAAGTTAAGCATAGAAGTAACATGCAACCTAGCCATTCCACTCTATGTATTGACCAAAAAAAATCAAAACATGTGCCAACTCCAAAATTTGTACACAATGCTCATAGCAAAATTGCTAATAGTTAAAATGTATTAGCAACCCATATAGCTATCAGCTAATGACTGGATAAGCGGAATATAGGAAAACTACAAAACGGAATACCACCCAACAATAAAAAGGAATAAACTGTTACATAAAACATCATTCATAAACCTCTAAAATACTGTGCTAAATGAAATAAACCAGACATAAAAGACTACATATTGCATGTCTCCATTTCTATGACATTTCTTAAAGAAAGACAAAACCAGAGACCCAAAGAAAATCAGTGGTTGGCTGGACCTAGGAGTAGAAGCAGAAACTGACTGAACTTGAGAGAGAGTGGAGTGATAAATATTCTAAAATTAGACTATGACAGTGGTTTTCCAATCATGTAAATTTGCTAAAATACAACAATCCATACCCTTATTCTTCACATGCAAATTTTACCTTAATGAAGCTTTTTTGGTTTTTTAAGGGGACATTGAAAAAGTGAAAAGTCCAGTCATAGATTACAAGAAGATATTTGGAATTTATATAATCATATAAGGATTAGGAGCTGGAATATATATGTTTATAAATATACAACAATAGAATTATATACATATATTCTCACAATTCAATTGGAAATAGAAAACCACAATTTTGAAAAAGTGAAGCAGCAAAATCTATGAACAGTAATTCATAAGAAAACCTGAACAGGCAATAATAAACATCTAAAAGACAATCTCACTATAATAAAAATGTAAATTCAAATCATGGTGAAGTATCATGTATCGCTAGGGGAAAGTTTTTAAATTTTGATCACACCAAGTATTGGCAAGAATATGGGACAAGAAGACTTAAACATTGTTGGAGAGAATATAAATAAGTACAACCATTATAGAAACCAATTTTGAAATATCTTATAATATTGAAGATATACACTTTTTGACTTTTCATGACCCAGCCATTCCATTTCCACACATACACATGCACACACACACACACACACACACACACACACACACACACATACACACAGAGGAATCCTCACATATTCCACAAGAAATCATACAAGAACATTCATAGTAGTAGCTAGTTTTGGAGTCACACACCTGGATTAAATCTTGTCTAGGCCATTTATTCTTGGAGTGGCCTCAGACAAAAAAGTTTATTTAATCTCTTTCAGCTTTAATTTTTCTATTATTAAAATGTTGATAACTATACATCAGAGATACCATGCAGATTAAAAGGGAAAAATGTTTATGAAGAATGCAGCACAATATCTGGAGCTTACTAATCTTTCAAGGCATTATTCCCTCTCTCCATGTTCTAAATAAATATTCATGTCCTTAACTGACCGAAAGGAATCTCTTGACCATAAGCCAAGGAGTCTCCAGGAAGGCCAAGTGAGCTCTTCCACTTCCCCTCATCTGGTGATTTCCAAAAAGTCCACTATATCATCCCTGTACTCTCCACTCCAAAGAATTTGGGAACAGAGCAAAGGGTACCTCATGGAAAGAGTGAAAGAGGGACATGGACAGTCACCAGCGAGGAAAGCCATGGATCACACCTTTCTTCCAGCTGGATCCCAGTAGGAGTTACACAGAGCTAGCCTTCATTTAGAATAGCATCTGGGTCCTGTTCAAATGGCAATTCCATAGCTGTAGAGAGTAAATGTGTTTTTTTATGTTCAGTGCTGCACACTGACTCCTGATTCTTAAAATCTTAAAAGACCATTTTAGTTTATCCTTCTAGAAAAGAAGACTAATTGTGTTAATGAGGTCAAAGTAAATATTTTGGCTCTTCCTTATTTCATTTTACAAGAAAACTCGTGACACATGAGGTTACAATGTGGTTGAACTTAAGGGGATGATAGTATACCCTCGTATTACAAATGTATGTTGAGTTAGAAATCAGTTTAGTTTAATGAGCCCTAACTAAAAAGAATTGTCTATATGGACATCCCAGACCCAGGCCAAATTCAGGAGCCACAAGGAGCCAGTAGAACTTTGAGTAGAGCAGAATGTACTAGAGGAGAAGAAGAGAACCCCAGGGTGGCTCGGTCACTAACTTTCTGTATTACCTGTCGTTCCTGTAGCAGAAAGGCAACTTAAACAAACTTATGGGGGAAGAGGTTTATTGGGAGTTCACAGTAGAGAATCAGTTCATAAGGCACGAGTGGTAGTGGTGGCAGCAGGGCCTGTGGTCGACCTTACAGGATGGTGGACCAGGAACAGAGAGAGACCAGGGCTG
The DNA here is from genome assembly GCA_007922755.1 of Pedetes capensis. Classification (NCBI taxonomy): domain Eukaryota; kingdom Metazoa; phylum Chordata; class Mammalia; order Rodentia; family Pedetidae; genus Pedetes; species Pedetes capensis. The sequence continues at coordinate 75,661 of VMDO01003199.1, forward strand.
CAGATTGGAAGTAAAAAAAACTTCAAAGACCATCCCCAGACAGCTACTCCTGCCAAAGGCCCACTTCCCCAAATTCCACAACCTCCCAGGACAGCGCCACCTACTGGGGGCCAAATGACATAATATATGGGGGACAATTTAGGTACAAACCATAACACTTGACCCCTGACCCCTAAAGGTCATGGCCATCTCCTAATACAAAATGCATTCAGTCCAAATTCGAGAGTCCCCAAAGTCTTAACAGTTTCAACCATGTTCAAAGTCCAAGCCCACTGAGACTAAAGACAAACTTAGCTGTGGGTTCCTGGAAGACAAAAAAACACGTTATATACCAGACAATCAGCCATGGAAAACCCTATGAGGGTTGCTGTGAGTCAGATATGACTTGATGGCACCTAACAACAGCAATCTACTTCCAACACACAATGGCACGTAGCAAGCATTCCCAAACCAAAAGGGAGGAACAGAGGCAAGAAAGAAAAGATTTGTCCATAACAAGACCAATAACCCACAAGACAAACAAATTCTATCATTAAATCTGGCATCATCTGCACTCAAACAGGTTTGGGTGGCTCTGCCCCTGTGGCCTTGTTGCAAACAGCCCTCCTGGGCTGTCTTTACTTTTTACCATTAAGTTCCCTTGGCAGATGCTTCACAGTTCCGGCATCTCCAACATCCTGGCATCTCCATTGCTATTTAGGTACCACCCTCAAAGCTTCATGCATCAGCCCTCCAAGGCTCTCCACAGAGCACTTGACCCTGGTATGCATTGCCTGGCCTCACAGGCTATCTTCTGGAACACCCCATACACCATGTTGAGGTTGCCAACAGTTGCTGCTAGCTCAGGTGGTAGCTGGGCCCTTTTGGACCATGGCTGCCGCGGTGGCCTCTGTATGCTCAGACCAAGAAATCACTTTCCTGGGCAGCCCCCTTTCAGCAGGGTGTCCTGGAGTCATTCCCTTCTTCAGATACTCCCTTTTAAAATCCAGGAGGCAGCTTCTCAGACACTCCCTTTCCACTCCCTGGGGTCTTGGATGGCAGGGGTCTGGCTGACTCTTTCTGTGGCTCAAAGGAATTTCTTTTGTACCAGTGGAAAAGGTCTAGGCTTTCCTTCATTGCAACTCATCTCTTTAACAATTGAAGCCTCCTGCCTTGAACCAGCCCTGTCTGCAGGAACCTTAGACAAGCTGCAGCATTTTCCCCTCTTTAAACTGCACATTTTCCAGATTTTTTCTGTCCCTTTAGCTCCATATTTTCCTCATAAATCTAACTAAAAGCAGCAAACAATAACTATGCCACACCACCTATATCTTGTCTTTGTGATATTTGTACCACCAAGTTAATTAGTTCAGAACATTTAAATTAAGCCTCATTCAAATCTTTAGGGAAAGAACCAAATGCAGACAATCTCTTTGCTAGAATATAACGTGGGGTGGGATTTAGCTCAGTGGGTAGAGCGCTGCGCTGCAGTCTCTGAGGTCCTGAGTTCAATTCCCAGCACTGCAAAAATGGGAGCAGGGCCTGGCAATCCACTCCCAAAGCAATCCCAAAACAGTCAGCCATTGAAAACCCTATGAGGGTCGCTATGAGTCGGATATCAACTCGACGCCACCTAACAACAACAACAACAGAATATAACGCAGATCACCTCTAGTCCAATGTCCAATAGAATCCTCATTTTTCTCTAAAGCTCTGTGAGCCCATCTGCCTTTCCATCAGTGGCAATGTTCTGATCTCCCTTGCTCTCACCAGATCTACTCCTCAAGCCCTCCAGAGCTTCTTTCACCTGCACCTCCAGACTGTTCCAAACTCCTCCCACAAACAAGTTCCAAAGGCCCAGGAAACACATGGTTAAAGTTAGGTTTCTGCACAGATAGAGAAAATTTGGGGGATGTGGAAAGGAAAAGAACTTTCACTCTAGGATCTGGTTTAAATTCCACCTGGTGAAAATCAGCGACTTTGACACAACTACCAAGCAAAACTGCTGTGAGGACCGTCTGCATAGAGACATTATTTTGAAGATATTTTAAATAGAAATGTTAAAATATCTACACTTAGGTTAAAAATGTATGTGACCTTTGAGTTTAACCTTACTCTTCCCTCTGTAATCCTGTGCTTTTTTGAGAAATTCACAAACAGGATGATGGGCCATGTTTGTAGGCACTACATGCCCAGACAACTCCCTTGTGACTGTCTTCTTGTCTGCAAACCTATACAATGCATCTCCTGGACCATCTTATAATCTCATTTTACTAAAGAGTGATTTTAAAATAGAAGGTATACCAAAACATTTCTACTTAACTTTTAAATCCTAAACAATGGAACTTCTTCTTTTGACCTACTTTGGCCTATGTTTTTGTCTTATTGGAAGTTCCCTCCCATCCCTAAGCTTAAAACAATGTACTTTGTAAAGCCACCGTGTGTGTGTGCACATGCGTGTGTGTGTGTGTGTGTGTGTGTGTGTGTGTGCATTGTAAAGAAACCCTACCACTCTCCTAAGAGGCGCACATTTATATTTCTTGGATATGCACTATTAAATTCACTGGCTTTGTTTCACTTTCTGGCTCACTCTGAAATTCTTTTCTGTGATGAAGCCAAGGACCCAGCTTAACCTGAGTAGAGGCCAGGAGTAGGGGAACGCCTGAGGCTAGGCAGCAATACTGAGCTGCATCTCTGCTGTACCACCAGAGACAACCCCACTGTCTCATACCAATTTTCTGTACTAGTCCGTTGTCATCGCTGTAGCAGAAAAATCACTTCAAACAAACCTATGGATGAAGAGGTTTACTGAGAGCTTATAGAGAATCTGTCCATAATGGCATCAGGGCAGGCATGGTGGCAGTGATGGCAGGACTGGTGGCAAGGCCTGTGGCAGGCAAACTTCACAGCATGCAAACCAGGAACAGAAAGGGAAGTAGGCTGCAGGTCCAGGGTAGAAACCTCCAAAGGCCTACCACAGAGAGCTACTTCTGCCAAGCTAGACCTGTCTCCCAAAGTTCCACAACCTCCCTAGACAGCGCCATCAGCTGGGGACCCAACATTAAAGCACATGATCTTTAAAGGACACTATATTCAAACCCAAAACAGTCATTGAAAACCCTATGAGAATCACTACGAGTTGCTATGAGTCGGATACCAACTCGACGGCACCTAACAACAACAACAAAACATATTCTAACCATGACACTTGCTGTGAAACCTGAGAAAGTCCATTTCCAGCTCTAGATGTTCCCCTGGACGCAGTAATCTGCCCTCTCTCTAACTAGGATTCTGGTGCTGATCACCTCTTTCTAAAACCTTAATTGTATGAGTTGTACCCTGATGAGTCAGTTTAAGACCCGTGAGAACAGGGAGATTTGTACTGGTTAAAAGACAGGGAACTGGGCAAAAATGAGAGTTGGGAGGTAGGGAATGAGGAGAGAAAGTAGAAGAAAAGGACACATGAAAAAGCTTCATTTAATTGGGGTGGTTTTGGGTATATGCAAAAATCGTACCTTCACAAGAGCATTGAGGTTTGAGGTAAGATACCCAGCTTGCAAGTGCATTGAGGTTTTTAGTGTGGGTTCTGGATTAGGGCAGGTGAGATACCCAGGTTACTTTACAAACAAGCTACATGACTTTGGCTCGGTACATTACCATCTTTTAGTTTCCATTTTCTTCTCTATGAAACAAAGGGTGTAGGTTAGATGGTTTCCTGGCAAAATAGTTTGATAAATCTACCCTTAAGAGTAAATAGCACATAATGTATATGTAACCCTTGGGGGATCTGGGAGGAGGCAAGGCACAAGTAGACATAGGCAGGGTTTCTATCTCAGAGTCTTTCCATCCTCCACTGAGTGGGGCCCTCCCCAGAGGACTTCCCAGACTGCGCTGGCGTCTCCGAAGTGCTGCTGGGAATTTCTATGCACAGCCCTGTTCCTAAATCGACTCCCAGGAGACTGAGGAGTGGAGGAGCGTGCCAGTTTCAAGCAGGTCTGATATGATCCAGGACCTGATAGAGTTTCAGCTGCTGGCTTTCTGGCAAATCGCAGAGAAATTAAAGAGATTCTTGCAGAGGTTAAATGGCTCAAATCCTAGGGAGGGGACGCTGTTGCTCAGAAAGAAACACAAAGACTAGATTCATCTTGGTCAAGAATTATAAATAGAACAGTCAGATTAGATTCAGCAGAGGAATGGGTGCACCCCAAAGGAGCCAAGTTCTCTCCGGAGAAAGAGGCAAGGCTCCAACGACTCCCAAAGCCCTGAAACAAATAGAGCAGGCCTTCCAAAGAGAAAAAGAAAAGATGAAAAAGAAGAAAACTTCAAGAAGGGGGCCTTTTTTTTTTTTTTCTTTTAAACCTACAACTCCTTTTAGGCAAGAAGGCAAAATCATCAGTTCCTGAAGGAGAGGTTAAAAGTAAATTATCACCCCATAAGGAGTCATTCACTGTAAAAGGAATGAAAATAGTTTACTGCTCTATGGAAAATGCAAGCTGCTTCCAAACTTTAGGTTAAAGGCTTGGCAGAGGGAGTCTGGCCTCCCTGTGCGTCTGTCTTGGAGATGTTTATCCAGCGGATGGAGATACTGAGATGGGCCTGGTTTTCAGGTTTGTTTTTTGTTCCACATACGGTTTCCATCAGATACAGTCTGCACACAGGCGCAAGCCAGGAGGCTGTTGGAGGAGAGGCCCTGAGTGAACTGCTTGCAGCAGGCTCTGCCCGAACCAGAACAAAGCGATGGTGCTGAGCCCAAGCTGAGGGCGGCCCTGGGAGCAGGGAGGCGGGGCGCAGCACATTGGCTCCTGACTCCAGAGACCTGCTCCCAGCATTAACAGCCATATGGTCTTAGACAAGTCACCCCACCTCGCTGGGCCACAAATTCCCCATCTGTCCCCTAGTGGGTCTGGCTTCCACCTACACTTTGAGGTGGATTTGAGGAAGTAATATAAAATACAAGTTCTGGAGAAATGTCATTAGTAGTCTAGGCGAAACTAATTCCCTCCAAGGGGCCCTGGACGTGCTTTCTACAGAACCAGAGATAATAGAGGCTGTTTAGTCTGTTATACACTTCCTGTTCTCCCCAGGGCACCACCTGAAAATTTCCGCTCTTCCTTCTTTTCAAAAGCAGCTGCAAAGGCAGTGAAGCACAGGGGTTTTTAGTGTGGGCTCTGGATTAGGGCAGGTGAGAATTTGAATCCTTACTGCCTCATTCATGAGGGTTGTTGTTGTTGTTAGGTGCCGTCGAGTCGGTATCCGACTCATAGCGACCCTCATAGGGTTTTCAATGGCTGACGGTTTCAGGATTGCCTTGGGAGTGGATTGCCAGGCCCTTCTCCCATTTTTGCGGTGCTGGGAATTGAACTCAGGACCTCAGAGACTGCAGCACTCTACCAACTGAGCTAAATCCCAGCCCATTCATGAGGGCAGAGCTGGGAAATTATCTTAAGCTATTTGTATCTCAGGATGCATCACTGTAAAAGGGGAATGATATGGGCCTCCCAGGTTCACTCTGAGGGTTAATAGAAATGGGGTATGTATACAAACCACACAACATGTGCACAATAAAAAATAGCTACCATATTTAATTATCACCTACTATTGTGGTCAACACCCATGATAGCAGCAGTCAAGAAATCAAAAGACATATTGCATTGGGAAAAGCTGTTGCAAAAGACCTCTTTAAAGTGTTGAAAAGTAAAGATGTCACATTAAAGACAAAGGTGCTCCTGACTCATGCCATGGTATTTCCAGTTGCATCATATGCTTGTAAAAGTTGGATGCTGAATAAAGGAAACAGGAGAACTGACGCTTTTGGATTGTGGTACTGGAGATGAATATTGACTATACAATGGGCTGCCAAAAGAACCAATAGATCCTTCCTAGAAGTGCAACCAGAGTGCTACTTGGAAACACGGATGGCTAGACTGTGTCTTACATATTTTGGACATGTAGTCAGGAGGGAGCAATCCTTGGAGAAGGACATCTATGTTTACAAGATTTACAGGTCAACAACAACCAAAAAGAAAAAAGAAAAAGAAAAAGAAAGACCCTTAATTAGATGGATTGACACAGTGGCTGTAACAATGGGCTTAAACATAGAAAAGATCTGGTGCCTGGCACAGAGCTGGGGAGTGTTTCATGCTGTCATACATAGGGTCACTATGAGTTGGACCTGACTTATCTTAAATCAGACAAGTGCCTCTTGATTTACTCATATACTTCTAAGTGCAATTTAAGTCTTTGGTGTTTTGAAATGTGTATTTTTTTTCTTATAGATGTAACACTTGGATACTATTTGGCTTCTTGAGAGATGGAGCAGTCATAACTTCCTTTGTTCTTCCCACTAGGTACAACTAAAAGACCTGGATGTTTACACAAGACAAACACAGGTGAGAGAAGGTGGCAAACAAACTTGGGGTTTGGGGACCCAAAGAACAGGGTGGTGCTGGGTTCGCTGAGTTCCCTGGGTTTTCTTTTTTGCTTCTTGTAGCCCAAACTCGGAGCTGAAGAAACCAGCAACCTGGAGATGCCAATGGGTGTAGATTAAAAAGAGCCTCAGCAAAAGCCCAGTCTCCATAGTTAATAGATCAGGAAAGTAGTAACTTTGCAAGACATGAAACTTTTAGACAATAACTCAATAATTTTCGACAATACTCTGCTTTCACCAAATAACACCGAAAACACTATGGCCCCATCCCACCCATGCCAGCAAAGGCCAGTGGGCAACCTAGATTCCTCTCATTGCCAGGCTATAATGCAGTACCCCAACACTCTGATCGGGTGACATCAGAAAAGACCAAGTAAGGAGCTAGAATGCTCATCTCTGCCAGACAGCTAGTAATAAATCCACAATGTCAGTGAGGACCACCTACAATTCTCACTCCCATCCAGCAGTATTAAGGCACCTTTCCTTCTCCCTTTCCCCACTGGGAGTAGTATGAGAGGAATAATAGTATACAGCCAAAGCATTCCCCTACTACCCAACTATTAAAAGGACACCTTTCTGCCAGAGTGTCAGTGATCCATGGAGAGTAGTAAGAAAGCACTCCCAGCCCAGGGAGGCATCAGGGGAGGCCCAATGGAGATCCAGAGCTTCCAGCCCTACCCAGGAGTAATGATGGGCTTCTTCCACTGGATGTAGAGAACTGGACATCTACCTCCACTTGCTAGCATAAGGAGGGAGCCCCCTCTTTCCATATTGGAGATATGTCAGAGGAAGCCAGCTAAACCAGAATGTTTAAATAATAACAGCATATTACAACATAACACAAAAATCTCCAGGTTCCAGTTGAAATTTTGTCTTCATAACAAGAACCACAAGAATCTCAAGTGAATGAAGAAGAGAAAAAGCAATAGGAGTCTATAGCTAACATCAAAATGGCAAGGATATTAGAATTGTATGACAAAGATTTTAAGAGCCATGATAAAAATGTTACAATAAACCAACACACTTAAAACAAATGGAAAAAGTCTCAAGGAAACACAACACATATTAAAGAGCTAAGTGAAAATTTTAGAACTTAAAGACACATTAAAGATAAATGGGTTAAATGGATTAATCTCTCATATTTATTTATGTGGGAGAAGGACCCGACAACCCACTCCCAAAAATCAATTTGCCATTGAAAACTTGATGGTACCCAACAACAAACAGCATTTATTTATTTATTTATTCATTCATTCATTCATTTTGGGAATCAAAGGCAGGTGCTCTACCACTAAGCTATATCCTCAGCCATAAATGGGTTAAACATTCTAATCAAAAGACTCAGATTCACAGAACTGATTTCAAAACAACCATAATACAATTATACATAGCATACTAGATAGCCACTTTTTTTTTTTTTACATACGGATCTTGCTGTATTTCCAAGGATGTCCTAAAATTCCTTGCCTCAAGCAATCCCCCTACCTCAACCTCCCAAGTAGCAGGGGCTATAGACACATGCCACTACACCCAGCTTAGCTATTTGTTGGATCCAGAGATACAAATGGTGGAAAATGAAAGGAAGGAAAAAGATATTCCATGTGAATAGTAACCAAAAGAGAGCAGGGATGGTTATTACTATCAGATAAAGTATACCTTCCAAAGTTACAAGAGGCAGTGAAAGATGTTTCATGTAGTAAATGATTCACTACAGCAACATTATAAACAGTGGTAAACAGTTGTAAACATTTACATGCCTAATAAGGGCCATCAAATGATATAAAGCAAAAAATGACTGACTTGAAGGGAGGAATAGACAGCTCTACTACACTAATTGGACAATTTAAGATCCCTCTCTCAATAATGCCTGCAGCTGTAGCCCTGTGGCATCCGATACCGTCAGATCTCGGAAGCTAAGCAGGGTCGGTCCTGGTTAGTACCTGTATGGGAGACTGCCTGGGAACACCAGAAGCTGTAGGCTTGGGAGAAGGACCTGGCAACCCCCTCCCAAAAATCAATCTGCCATTGAAAACCCTATGAATAGCAGAGAAGCACTGACAATAGTGTTTCCCCTGTTGTACAGAGGGTCGCTATGAGTCGGATACTGACTGAATGGCACCTAACAACAACAACAACAACCTTTCAATAATGGATAGAACAATCAGACAGAAGATATGCAAGAAAATAATAAACTTAAACAACACAATAAATCAATAAGCCTAACAAGCACATACAGAACACTCGACCCAACAATAGCAAATACATTCTTCTCCAGGACATGTGGGCCATTCTCCAGGAGAGACCATATGGCAAGCCAAAAAGCAATGCCAACAGATTTTAAAGGATGCCTATAATAAAAAAAAATCTTCTCCAACCACAACAGGAGGAAGTTAGCAATCAATAATAGAAGAAAATGGAAAATTCACAACTTTGTGGAAATTAGGATATTTCTAAACAGCTATCAGACCAAAGAAGAAATCATAAGAGGGGACAAGAAAACATCCAGGGCCAAGCAGGGTGATGCATGTCTGTCATCCTGGTGAGCCTGGAAGCTGAGGAGGGAGGATCACAAGTTCAAGGCCAGAGACAGCCCCTGGAACCTGGCAAGATTCTACTTAAAATAAATTTTTTTAAAAAAAATTAGAAAGGGTTGGGGGATGGGGCTCAGAGGGGCAGCCCTTGTCTAGTGTGTGTGAGGCCCTTAGTTCAGGCCCACAAACCATACACACACACACACACACACACACACACACAAACAAACAATTATAATCATCATCATCATCATCTTGGGACAAATAAAAATAAAAACACAACACAACATGCCAAAATTTAGGAACACAGCGAAAAACATCCTATGGGGAAAATTTATAGCTATAGCTGCTTACATTAAAAAAGCTCTCAAGTCAACAATTTAAATTTATAATTTACAAGTTTAATAAACTCAAAATAAGAAGAACAAACTAATCTTAAAACTAACAGAGAGAGGAAAATTCTAAAGTTAGAGGTAAAAGACATAAAATAGAAAACCAAAGGAGAAACTCGGCAAAATAAAGTTTCTGCCTTGAAAAGACAGATAAAATGACAAATCTTTAGCTACTTTAGGAAAGAGGAAAGGAAAAGAAAGGAAGGAAAGGAGGAAGAGAGGGAGAGGACTCAGATTACTGGGATCAGAAATTAAAGTAGGGACATTGCTACCATTTTAAAAATTAAAAATATTGTGAGAATACTATAAACAATTGCACAACTACAACTTGTATGACCTAGATGAAATAAACAAATTTCTAGGAAGATAAAACCTTTCTAAGATTAAATCATGAGAAAATAGAAATACTGAATGGACTTAGGAATAATAAGGGGATGGAATCAGTAATCAAACATCTCCAAAAACAAAAAAAAGAAAGAAAGAAAGAAAGAAAAGTCCTGCACCTTATGACTTCACTAGTGAATTCCACAAAACATCTAAAGAAGAATTAACATGACTCCTCAAATTTTTCTAAACAATTAAAGAGGGGAGAATACTTCCTAACTCATTCAATGAGGCAAGAAATGCCTTGATACCTAAGCAGACAAAAATATGACCAAATAGAAGTAGGAAAAGGAAGAAGAGAAAGAAGAGGAGGAGGAACAAGAGGAGGGGAAGACTAGAGATCAATATCTCTTATAAGCATTGGTATAAAAATTCTGAGCAAAATACTAGCAAACTGAATTCAGTAGCATATTAAAAGAATTATACATCATGACCAAGTAGGATTTATTCCTGGAATGCAAGACAGTTTCAACATATGAAAACTGACCAAGGTAATACACCACATTAATAGAATAAAGGGGAAAATGAGTGGAACAAATATCATACGATCATGCCAATTCACATTTGACAGAATTCAGCAATATTTCATGATAAAAAGTAAAGTATGAATAGAAGGAAATTACCTCAACATAATAAAAATCATATGTGAAAAACCCATAGCAAACATCACACTAATGGGGAAAGACTGAAAGCCTTTCAGGGATAAGATAAGGATATACAATTTGCCAATTATGTTCAATGAAGTACTGGAAGTACTAGCCAGGTCACTTAGGCAAGAAAGAAATACATAGCAAAATTCATCCCAATTAAAAATGAAGAAGTAAAGCCACCTCTGTTGGCAGATGATAAAGTCATGCTAAAGATTCCACCAAAAATATTAAAAACAATAAACAAATTCATCAAAGTAGAGAAATATAAAACTGACACACAAAAATCTGTGAATTTCTATATACTAACAATGAACATTATGAAAAAGGAAATTAAGAAAACAATTTGTTCCCAATAGCACCAAAAAGAAAAAATAATTAAGAATACATTAACCGAGGAGAGAACTTATATTATGAAAACTCCAAAATTAAATTAAAGAACACATAAATAAGAAATTAAAGAACACATAAATAAGTGGAACAGAATCCCTTGTTCATGAACTGAAAGCTGTAATATTGTTAAATACCAATGTTATCTAAAAATTCAATGCAATTCTATCAAAATTGAAGAAATATGAAAATACATCTTAAAATTCACATGGAATCTCAAATAACATTCAAACAAGCAAGACAATCTTGATAAAGAAAAATAAGTTTGGAGGAAGGACACATTTTTATTTCCAACTTACAATAAACTACAGTAATCAAAATAGTGTGGTACTGGCATAAAGACAGACATATAACCAACGGAATAGAAAGTGGAGCCCAGAAATAAACTTTCACAACTGGTTTTCAACAAAAGTGTCAAAACTATTCGATCAGAAAAAGACAGAATTTTCAGCCAATAGTTCTGGGAAAACCAGATATTGACACACAAAAGAGTGAAATTGTAATCTTACCTAACACATATACAAAAATTAACTCAAAATAAATCAAAGGCCTATATAAGAGACAAAACTGTGGCGATATTAGAAGAAAACATAGAATGAACACTTCACAGTGGATTTGGCAATGGTTTCTTTGTTATGATACCAAAGGCACAAGCAATAGAACAAAAAATAGACAAATTTAACTTGATGCATCAAAAGATACTAAAGAGTAAAAAAGAAACTCATAGAATAAGAGAAAATATTTTGAAATCATGTATCTGATAAGGGATTAATATTAAGAATATAGAGAACTCCTAAAAACAACAAAAAATTGAAAAGTGGGCAAAAGACTAGATATTTTTCCAAAGATATACTAACAGCCAATATACATATAAAAATGCTAAATATCATTAATCACTGTTGTCGTTAAGTGCCATGGAGTCAGATCCAACTCATAACAACTCTAAGTACAGGAGAACAAAACTACCTAACACTGGGTTATGCATACAATCTTTTTATGTTTGACCCCATTGTTGCAGTAACTATATTCCTTCTCATTTTGAGTTGTGCCACATAAGCAAAAGGAGATCCTAGGGGCTTTATTCCATTTATTAAGGTTGACTCTACTTTGAGTAGGCAATTCTTCCCCAGTCATCTTTTGAATGCCTTCTGTCCTAGAGGGGATCATTTTCCAGCACTCTATTTGACAGTGCTTCTCTGCTATTCCTAGAGTTTTCAGTGGCTAATTGTTTGGGGAGTGGGCTGCCAGGTCCTTCTCCCTAGTCTGTCTTAGTCTGGGAGCTCAGCTGAAACCTGTCCACCATAGGTGGCCCGGCTGATATCTGAAATACCAGTGGGAGAGCTTTCAGGATCACAGCAACACATGAGCCCCCACAGCACAACAAGCTGACAGACACATGGAGTTCACTAATCATTGTTGTTGTTAGGTGCCTTTGAGTCATGTCAGACTCACAGCGACCCTCATAGGGTTTTCAATGGCTGATTGTTTCAGGATTGTCTGGGGAGTGGATTCCCATCACTAATCATTAGAGTAATGTAAATCAAATTCACAATGAGATGCCACCTCACATATATTACGATGGTTACTGTAAAGAGAATAAAAACAGAAAATAAGTAAGTGTTGATGAAAATGTGGAGAAGTAGGATCCCTTATGCACTATTGGTGAGACTGAAAATTGGCACAGTCATTACAAAAAACAGCATGGAAATTTCTCAGAATATTAAAAATATAATTACTATATGTTCCATCAACTTTAATTCTGCTCACCAGAAGTATTTATACCCCAAATAACTGAAATCAGGGTCTTAAAGACTCTTATACATCCATGTTTATAGCATAAGTTTTCATAACTGATAAAACATGGAAGCAACAAAAGTCTCCATTAACAGATGGTATATATCCACACAGAATACTACTGTATTCCATACTAAAAGGAAGAAGATCTGACATATGCCATGCTATAGTTTGGATCTTGAATGTCCCCCAGAGGCCCATGTGTCAAAGGCTTGGTGCCCAGGGTGATGCTATTGGAAGATGGTAGAACCTTTAAGAGGTAGAGCCTAGTGGAAGGTCCTTAGGTCATTGAGGATATTCCCTGAAAGGGAATTCTGAGAGTCTATCTAGATCCTCTCTTTTTTGCTTCCTGCTCAGAAGATGAACAGTTTTGCTCTGCCACATACACCTCACCATTGCACTATTCCTCATCTGAGTTAAAGCAGCACGTCTGCCAAATCATCAACTGAAAGGTCTAAAACTGCGAGCTAAAATAAATCTTTTCTCTTTATTTTATAATTTGATTGTCTTGGATATTTTGTTATGGTGATGGAAAGCTGACTCACACAAGGAATTAGTGCCAAGAAGTAAGACCACTGATTAAAGTTGTACCTGAGAAGATGTGGAGAAACCTTTGGAATATACGTATAGAGGGAATTGGGGAAAGGTTACAGAAACAGACTGGAGGTAGCCTCAAATGCTGTAAGCAGGGCTTAATGGGAAATTCTGGTGGGGAATCAGAAGGCCAGAATGCTGATTAGAATGTAGACAGTAAAGGCAATGTTGATGAGGTTTCACATGAAATGAGGACTGTGTTGGAATTGGACTTGAGGCCACTCTTGTTATACCATGGCAAAGAATTTAAATGCATTTTGTCCATCACTGATATTTTGTGGGAGGATGAGCTTAAAGGTGATGGGCTAGTTTACTTGGTAGAATAGATTTCAAGGAAGCACAGATTCAGGTTATGGCATGAATATTATGGGATAATTTTAACCAAATTCATAGCGAGAATCAGGAGCAAAGAGAAGCAAAGCAGAAATATTTGAGAAACTTGTATCTTGGCCAGAAAAGGAGTATGTGTACACTTTTAGCCAAGATGTGTACAGTTATTAGCATCAGTAAAAAAGAGCTGACTGCCTTACACTGGAAGAGTATGAAGGCTACCTCAAAGGCATCTCAGGAATCTGCAAGGCCACCTCATCTATCATAGGTTGAGAGACATAGAAATGCAAATTTGTTTCAAAGGCTTCCAAGGAAGAATCATTTGAGAAAAAAAAAACCATAAAAGCATCCAATAGGTGCAAGACTGGCTATGTTCAGATAGCAAAATCATCAGAGACCACCACACCTTTGGTTCAAGTGGGCCCAAGTACAACTTAGCAGACCTTGGCATCATCCTCATGATGATGGTTTTGCAGGCCTACAGAATGCAAGTTTTATGGGATCATGGAGGCTTCCACTGAGATTTCAAAGGAAAACTCGAGAGGCCAGACAGTGTGATGTGAGGCCAGAGTACCTGCCTGAAATCCACAGTGGCGTGATATAAGGAGCTATGGGAACGAATATGAAGCTGCAATAGATATCCTAGAAAGATAGAGATGCTAGGATATTGAATGCCTTCCAAGGGATGGCATAGGCAATGAGTAGAGCCAGCCCAGGAGAGTGGCCATGCAGGCTTCAACCTGCAAAGCTGAAGTCGTTGGGCTTCCCAAGACCTTGGGAGCTCATATTCCTCCATAGTGTGTTCTACATGCTGGAGCTTTAGGATTTAATGTTTTCCCTGCTGGGTTTAGTCTTGCTCTAAAGTGATCCCTCCTTACTATTTGCCAATTCCTCTCATTTGGAATAAAAATACCTACTTGTTCCTGTCTCATCATTGTATCTTGAGGTACATAACCTTCTTTTTTATTTTTACAGAAGTGCACAGATGAGTTTGCTTAGAGCCTTGGAGGAGACTTTGGACTTGGATTTTTGAGCAATGATAAGGGTGAAGACTTTGGGACTCTTGGGATGGACAAAATGTATTTTTTATTGTGAGTTGGAAAGGAACTTTTGGGGGCCAGGGACAAAATGCTAGGATTTGGAATCTGAATGTCCCCCAGTAGCCCATGTATGAAAGGTTTGGTCCCCAAGATAGGTCTACTGTGATGGGGTAGGACCTTTGAGCAGAAGGACCTAGTGAGAAGTCCTCAGGTCATTGGAGATATGCCCTTGAAGGGGACTGTAGGACTCTACTCTCTTCCTCTCTCTTTTTATTCCCTGGACATGAGGTGAGCTGATCTGCCACATATTTTCTATCATTGCCATCCAGCAGCCCCGCCCACAAGATCAAAAGCAAGGGGCCCACCCAATTATGGACTGGAACCTCCACAACCATGGGTCAAAATTAACCCTTTATCTTTGTAAGTTAATTATAACAGGTATTTTACAGTGTCAGAAAGTTGACCTACACATGCTACAACATGGATGAACCTTAAAGGTATTGTGCTAAATGAAATAAACTAGTCATAAATAAAATACATAGTATATAATCTCACATCTATGAAATATGCAAAGTAGTCAAAATTATTGAGAGAGAAATAGAATGATGGTTTCTAGGAGGTGGAGGGAGATGGAGAATGAGTAGTTATTATATAAAGGGTACTTTTCAAGATGGAAAGAGTTCTGGAGATGAGTGGTGGTGGTGATAGTTGTACATCAATAAAAATATACTAGATACCACTGAATGGTACACTTAAAAATGGGAAACATGGTAAAATTTATGTCATATATATTTTTCCACAATAAAAATGTATTATTAAAAAATAAGTGAATAAGCAACTTTTTTAGAAAAATAAAAACTTAGCTGAAAAGTTCAAGAGCAGAATAGAAAAGACAGAAGGAAAAGTCAGTGAATTGGAATATAGGACAATATCAACTATCCAATCTGAACACAGAGAAAATAGATTTAAAGGAACATGAACAGAGCATTAGTGACTTGGCCAACAGCAAAATTCTATTATATATTTGTGTCATCAGAGTTCCAGAAGGAGAGAGGAAATATGAAGGAGTTTAAAAATATAGTCAAAGAAATAAAGAATGAAAAATTCCCAACTTTGAAAGAACCCAAACAAGATAAATCTAAAGAAATTCACACTAGAACACAGCATAGGCAAACTGCTGAAAACAGAAGATAAAGAAAAAACTCTCAAAAGCAACGAGAGTGAAACAACATCACAGAAATAGAAGAAAAACAATTTGAATGACAGCAAATTTCTTATCAAAAACTGGAGGACAGAAGGAAATGACACATTTCTCAAGTGGTAAAAGAAAATACCTGTCAAATCAAAATTCTTTACCCAGTGAAAATATCCTTCATGGACAAAAAAGAATCAAGATATAATTAGATGAAGAAAAACTAAGAGTATTTCTTGCCAGTAGATCTACCCTAAAAGAATGACTAATGTAAATTCTCCAAACACAAAGTGATTTTTAAAGGGGGGAGGGAAGAAAGAGTCTTGGAACATCAGGAAATAACAAAATATGTTTGTCTAGTAAATAAAATAGTCTTCTTAGTTTTTAAAGCTATGTTTGATACTGGAAGCAAGAATTAAGATACTGTCCGATGCAGTTCTAGATGTACATGTAGGAAATATTTAAGATAATTATAAAGAGGAAAGGGCAAAGAAAGGTAAGTTTTCTACACTTGACTTGACCTAGTAGAATGATTACATCAGTAGACCATGATACCTTATGTATAAATAATATAATGCCAATTGAAACCACAAATTAAAAGTTGTGTAAAAAGATGCATTTAAAAACAGTATGGATACATCAAAATGGGATTCTTTTTAAAACTTCAAATAACTCATAGAAATTCAGGGGGAAAACAGAGAAATGAAAAACAAAGAACAATAGAAAACAAAGCATAGAAATGGCAGATCTAAGCCCCAATATACTTTAAAGCTAAGTGATCAAACTATACTAATTAAAAGCAAGAGATTAGCAGAGTGAATTTTAAAAATATGACCTAACTATATGCTTCTATAAGAAACTCATTTCAAAAATAGCAATGTAGGCAGACTGAAAGTAAAAGGATATAAAAAGATATATTATGCAAACATTAAGTAGAAGAAAGTAGGAGTGTATGTACAGATAAAATAGACTTACACTTATCTGCTCTATAGATAAAATAGACTTCAAAACAGAGAAACTTACCAGAGGCAGAGAGGACATTATAAAATGTTAAAAAGGTCAATCCACCAAAAAGGAATAGCAATCCTAAATTTATATGTACCAACAGAGCTTCAAAAAACACAAAGCAAAAACTGATAGAACCGGTAGGAGAAATAAATAAATCTAAAATTATAATTGGCGATTTCAACACCTCTCTCTCTCTCAAAAACTGATAGAACAACTGGATAAAATATAAATAAGGATATAAAAGAATTTAATAGCACTAGAATCCTACTAGGATCTTACAGATATTTATAGGTCATCCAGCAATAGCAGAATATGCCACATTTTTAAGTGGCACAGAATGTGTACCAAGATTGACTGTATCCTGGAGCATAAAACAAACCGAACAAATTTAAAAGAATTGAAAACCTAAAGAGTATGTTCACTAGCTCTTTCAAATTATAAATCAATAACAGAAACATAACAGGAAAATCTCTAATACTTGGAAGCTCAACTTTTAAAAATCTATGGATCAATAGGAAAGCCTCAAGGAAAAATTTAAAATACACTGACCTGTGCGGACATTTTTAAAAGACATGTAAAAATTTGAGGAACACAGCAAAAGCATGCTGAGAGGGAAATTTATACACTAAATCCATATGTTAGAAAAGAAGGAAAGTCTCAAATCAATAATCTAACCTCCTACCTCAATAACATGGCAAAGGAAGAAAAAAATAAGCTCAAAGCAAGAAGAAGAAGGAAATTAAGAACAGATAAGTGCAGAAATCAATGAAATTAGAAAGCTCTCATTCTTTGAAAAGATGGATAAAACAGACAAACCTTTAGCAAAACTGACAAAGAAGAGAGAAGACAAATTACCAATATCAGGAATGAAACAGGGATATAACCACAGACCCTATAGACACAAAGATAATAAGAAAATACTACAAATAGCTCTACACACATAAATTTGACATCTTAGATCAGCAGACCCCAACCTCTTTGGCATCAGGGACTGGTTTTTTGGAAGGCAATTTTTCCAGATGGGGAGTGGGGATCAGGATGACTGAAATGTTGAGGAATGGCTGTAAATACAGATGAAGCCTCACTTGCTCACCTCTTACTCACTTCCTGCTGTATAGCCCGGCTTCCTAATAGGCTATGGACCAGTACCAGTCCATGGCCTGACTTAGATGAAATGGAAGAATTCCTTGAAAAACAAACTGTCATAACCCATCCAACAGATAATTTGAATATTCCTCTAATTATTAAGGAATTTGAATTCATAGCTAAAAAACTCACCAAAAATGAACCTCCAAGCCAAGCCAGTTTCAGTGGAGACTTCTACCAAACATTTAAAGAAGAATTAACACTGATTCTATCCAGTCTATTGCAGAAAATAGATGAGAGAATAAGTTCCAATTTATTCTATGAAGCTAATAATACCTTTATCCCAAACCAAAGACTGTATATAAAAATTACAGTCCAGTGTCTATCAAAAATAGGGACATAAAAATCCTTAACAAAATATCAGTAGATAAATGTCAGTGATTGCAAAATGAACTATACACTATGACCAAGTGGTGTTTCAAATATCCAAAGCTTGTTCAATATTCAAATATCAATAAATATAATTCATCATTATAATGGGTTAAAGCAGAAAACTCATATGAGCACATCAATCAATGTATAAAATCATCTGATAAAATTCAACACCTATTATGATTTTTTTTTAATTCTCAGAAAAAATAGTAATAGAAGGAAACTTCCTAAACTTGACAAACCTCTTTTTTTTTTTTTTAACAGTAGACAGTATAGCTAAAGTTCATTAAGAGATAGTATGTCATTAAGAAATAGTTACAGAGAAGACTGAGGCATCTGGAGAAACTTAGGTAAATCTAAGAAGAAACTTGAAGTAAACTGAGTCTCCTCCGTAAACCTGCATGAGGGTATTTCTGTTTCCTAGAAAAAGGTAAAGTCAGAACAGAGTTAAACAAGTTTCTACAGAAAAAAATACATAGATAGAAAAGATGGCAGGCTTGAGAAAAGGGAGAAGGGTGCACATTTAGCTAGAGAAAGAAGAGAAGAGCAAAAGGCAAGAAGTGGAGAGGAAAGAAAAGAATTAAAAAGAGAGAGTAAGCATATGTTTCTCCTACTTTTGTTTAAACTAGGGAATATCCAGTGTGACATTAGCCCTGGACACCCACCTCTGGGTACTTAGTGTGATGTGAGCCTAGGGTCTTTGTTTTATAAATGGCTCAATTGCTTGGTTAGGGTGTAAGACACATTTGAAAATGTCCTTCCAATGTCCTCAGAGACATACATGGCTTTATTCATAATGGCAGGACAGAGTTCTATATTATGCTTAATAATGAAAGACTAAATGCTTCGTTGCTAAGATCAGGATCATGGTAAGAATATCTTCTCTCTGGTCCTATTCAACACAGTGTTAAAAGTTCTAGACAGTGTAATAAGGCAAGAAAAGGAAATTAAAAGGTATACAGATAGGAAAGGAAGAAATGAAATTGTCTCCATTTTCAGATAACGTGTTTATCTGCATAGAAAATCCTAAGAGATTTTTTAAAAACCCTCCTGGAACTAACAAGTGAATCAATAAAATTTCAGGATACAAGATAAGCATCAAAAAATTGGTTTGATTTTTAATATTTGTACATATAAATATAGATGAATAGGTCTTTATTTTTCTTTACAATTAACATGTAGATACTAAAATTAAAAATACAACACCATTTATAATAACTCAAAAAAAACTAATAAAACATGTAGGATTTGTATGCTGACAACAATAAGCCAATGATAAAAGAAATCCAAGAACATCTACATAAATAGAGTGACATACTATTTTTGCAATGTGGAAGGCTCAACACAGTGAGAGATGTCATTTCTCCCTAAATTAATTCACAACTTTAATACAATTCCTATCAAAATGCTGGAGTGATTTTTTTTTCTTTTTTGTAGCCATGGACAGGACTATTCTAAAATTTATATAGAAAAGTAAAGGAACTAAAGATAATTTTCAAAAGGAAGGATAAAGTAGGAGGAATAATCAATCTACCTGATTTTAAGACTTTTTGAATAGCTTCAGTAATCAAGACCAAGTGGTATTAACAGTGGGACAGGCCCATATACCAATGAAATTGAACAGAAAACCTAGAAAAAGATCCAATCACATATGCCCAACTGATTTTTGACAAAGGTTCAAAAGCAAGTCAATGGATGAAAGATACTGGACAAATTAGATATCTATAGGGAGGAAAAAGGAGGAGTAAAATAAGGAGGAGGAAGAGGAGGACATCAAGGGAGGGAACAAATAAAGAGAAAGAAAAGGATGAGGAGGAAAAGGAAGAAAAGAAGAGAAAGAAGCAGGAGGAAGCCAAAGAAGAGGAGGAGGAAGAAAAAAAGAGGAAGAAAAAGAGGAAAAGAAGAACAAAAAGAGAAAGAAAAGGAGGAAGTCAACCTAAATTAGAACTTTTAAACCAAAATTAAGTAAATTAAGTCATAGTGGATCACAGATCTAAATATTAAAAGTTAAATTATAAAACACTTTTTCTAACGGAAGAAATCTTCAGGATCTGGGACGAGAGAAAGAGACTCTAGACTTGACCCCAAAAACACTGTCTATAAAAGGTAAAAAATGATAAATTTGACTTCATCAAAATTTTAAACTACTTTGTGGGAAGAAGGGGCAAGGATACTGTTAAGAGGATAAAAAGACAAGCAATCAAGTGGGAGAAAATATTTGCAAATTACACATCCAACCGAGAGTGAGTATCTGGAATATATAAAGAACTCTCAAATCTCAACAGCAAAACACAAATGATCCAATTAGAAATTGTGTAAACAACATGAAAAGACACTTCATCAAGGAGAATATACAGATGGCAAATAAGCACATAAAAACATGTTAGCCATCAGGGAAATACAAATTAAAACCATAATTAGATAACACTACACACCTCACCAAATGCTGGTGATGAGACAGAAAAATTGGATCATTCATACTTTGCTGGTTGGAATGTAAAATAGTACAGCCACTCTGAAAAAGAGTTTGGTAGTTTATTTTAAAACTAAACAAACAACTACTAAGTAATCCAGCAATTTCACTCCTGGGAATTTATCCCAAAGAAATGAAAATAACATTCACACAAAAACCTGTACATTTATAGCAGCCTTATTCACTACAGTAAGAAACTGGAAGCAACCCAGGTATCTTTCAACATATAAATGGTTAAACAACCTGTGGTACATCCATACCATGGAATACTACTCAGCAATAAAAAGAAATGATTTAGTGGCACACATAACATCTTAAATCTTAAATCTCCTTAAAAAGTAATACATGGTAATTTTAGAAAATAGAGAAAATTCTGTACAGAAACATATACAGAAAAATAATAAAAGTCATGTATCTTTCCACTATCCAAAGATAACCATTTCTAATAGTCAGGCATATTTAATCAGTTTTTTTAACCTTCCTGAGCATGAATAATTTCAAGGAAAGATAACTCCTATTCAACAGCAGTGGTCCTTTCTACCAGCTTCCCACTATAAAAATGGTTTTAACTGAAACACTACCTTCTTCTCCAAGAATGACCCGAAGTCATTCTCTGCCCACCACCACTCCTAAGTAAATGGCCCTCCTCTCCCAACATTTTGGCTAATTTTCTGAGAGGTTACTCATCTAACTCTAAACACAATCAAAGTCAGCTTTGTTTATAAGAGCTAATGAAATAATAGGGCTGGGATTTAGCTCAGTTGGTAGAGCGCTGAGCTGCAGTCTCTGAGGTCCCGAGTTCAATTCCCAGCACCGCAAAAATGGGAGAAGGGCCTGGCAATCCACTCCCAAAGCAATCCCGAAACAGTCAGCCATTGAAAACCCTATGGGGGTCGCTATGAGTCGGATACCGACTTGACGGCGCCTAACAACAACAACGAGTTGGATACCGACTCAACGGCACCTAACAACAACAACAACAACAATGAAATAATAACAGTGATGCTATGGACTTTGTGTACAGTATATTCCTGCCAAATACCCTCCATTTGAAATACACCAAAAGGGAGTTACTAAGTGGTAGCACCTAGGTGACCCTAAGAGAACGGGATGTTAATTGTGTGATGTCTGAGCTGAGTGGTATGCGTGTACACACAATGGGACATGGAAGGCTATGGCAGGTGATTGCTCATTGTTTCTATAGGGTAGTGAACATCTTAGTCTGGGAAGAGCAGATTAATATCAGGACATTGTAGATGGGTCTATTTCCTTAAGGAAATTATTTCTGGTGGGTGCAGTGGTGCACACCTGTAATCCCAATAGCTCTAGAGGCCAAGGCAGGAGGATCACAAGTTCGGAGACCCGAGGCAGTCTGTGTAATTTAGCAAGACCCTGTCTCAAAAAGTAAAAAAGTGGGCTGAGGGCGCAGCTCTGGTCCAGCACTTGCAGAGCAAGCAAGCGCGAGGCCCTGGGTTCAAACCCCAGTACCGCAAAAAAAAAAAAAAAAAAAAAAAATTATTTCTTTCCCTGCAACTCCCCTATAAGTCAACTTCTCTAACTGCTAACTGGGCACCTTTGATCTATGTTTGGTTCGTGGAGGTATTAAAAGGTGCACTGACATCTTTGCAGCACCTCATACCTTAAAAATAAATATATAAAAAGCTGGTATAAATAAATAAAAGGTTACTCTGTAAGAAAGTTTCAAGTTCACTAATCAGCCAGATCCTTACGAGATTCTCTGTAAATATTTACTAGAAGTAGACTAATGGCCGGCAACATGAGGATTCAGTCTGCAACAGAGTTTTTTTTAAAAAATGGCCCTACAGAAACCTAAGAGTCTCATGGAACACCTGATAAGGTGATTCTGTCTTGATCAGATAGTTAGTTCTACTATAAAGACCAAGTCCCCAGTGGCAGATCTTTAATCACATGTATACCTTCTCTATGACTCAACAACTCTACTCCTAGGTACTCCCCCAAAATGAATGAAAACACGCATACACAAAAAGTCTGGCACAAATATATTTATAGCAGCCTTATTTATAAAATCTAGAAATAGCACAAATGTCAATTAAAAGACCATTGGATGGATAGGTTGTAATATATTCATACAAAAGAATACTATTTACAATAAAAAAGAACCAACTATCAAAACATGAAAACCAAAAGGATAGACCCTAAACACATTATGTGAGACACAACAAGACAGACACAAAAAAGCACACCTTGACTGTGTCCAGTTATAGGAAGATAGAACAGGAAAATCATCTTCTTGTGAGTGAAATCAGAGCAGTGAGTGTATCTGGCTGGGAGTAGAAATGAGGTTATAGTTGGTGGGAAAGTAAGTATAATCATGCATCTCTTAAGGATGGGATATATTCCAAAGATGCAGCATTGTAGTGCAAATATCACAGTGTGCTCCCACAAGCCTAGACAGTACACGTAGTCACCATGCCTGGGACAAACAAGGGTATAGGAGGATGATACCAGTATAACTCCACATACTGTTTTCCTGTAAAACCTTTTTTATATGTAGTGCACTGTAAAACAGTGATAAGACGTTGTTGTTGTTGTTGTTGTTGTTGTTGTTGTTGTTGTTGTTAGGTGCCGTTGAGTTGGGTCCGACTCATAGCAACCCTATGTACAACAAAACGAAACACTCTCCAACACTGTACCATGCCTGGTACTATGTCAGTGCTTCTCTACTATTCATAGACATATGTTATTACTCTTAGGTGCCAGCAGGTCATGTCCAACTCATAGCGACCCTCATAGGTTTTTCAATGGCTGATTGTTTCAGGATTCCCTTAGCAGTGGATTGACAAATCCTTCTCCATTTTTGCAGGGCTGGGAATTGAACCTGGGATCTCAGAGACTGCAGAGCAGCGCTCTACCAACTTAGCTAAATCCCAGCCCCACAGACGTATAGTAACATGTAAATCAGTAACAGTCATTTGTTATAATTATAAATTGCGTCCTGTCCATAACTGTATGTGTTACACTTTTATACAACTGGCAGTGCAATGGGTTTGTTTCCACAGCATCACCATGGATACACGAGTAATATGTCACACTGCAATGTTAGGACAGCTAGATGCTGGAAGTTTTCAGCTCCATTATCACCTCACAGGACCTTTAGGTATGTTGTTCATCGCTGATGGAGATACAGCTACGCAGGGCGTGACTGTGACTGGAAAGGGGCCTAAGGACGCCTCTTGGGGTAATGGAAATGCTTTGGATCTTGTTGAGAACGGTGATGGTTTCACAGATGCACATAATTGTTGAACCCATCGGACTGAACACTGTGCATCCTATTGTGTGCAAGTGATATCCTAATTAAGTTGGTTTTTTTAAAACTTGTGGGACTATTTCCAAGGCAGGGGAATTTTATTCCCATTGAATACATTTTGAATGAGTAGTGGGAAGCAAAATAAAGTTTTATTTCAATCACATCCTTCGATTGTGCTTGTCCAAGATACCAGTTAAATGCACCACTTATTTTATCAAAAGAAAGACTTGGGAAAGAAAAGAGATGAAAGGGGATGTCTGGGCCCCTCCCTGATCTTTCCTGTTTAAAACATTAACTCCCCTCCCCTCCATCTCCATTGTTCCAGCATTCGCAGGGCCTGCCTTCTTCCTCCACCCAGAGACCTGATGCCCTCCTGACGGCCTGAGCTGGTGGGGCGAGTGGAGCTGAACACCTGAACCAGAGGATGGCACAAGGCAGAACCTGTTCCAGGACCAGTTTGCACCGCACCTGTTCCAAATGCCAAAATCAGCTTACCAAAGGCTTCCTTGGGGGAGCTCGTGGAGAGGTCTCACTGAGGCAATGGGATGAGTACACGCTGAAGAACCGACAGGACTGGATCAGTGGAGAGACATCAAGAGGCCAACTTGTACAGACATACCACAGACGAAGGCACAGAATCGGAAAATACCACCATGCGTGCTAGGGAAATAAAAAGTATTAACTATAGCTACCATTTGTCAATTGGGGCTGGGATTTAGCTCAGTTGGTAGAATGTGGCGCTGCAGTCTCTGAGGTCCCAAGTTCAATTCCCAGCACCGCAAAAATGGGAGAAGGGCCTGGCAATCCACTCCCAAGGCAATCCCGAAACAGTCAGCCATTTGCTATGAGTCGATACCGACTTGACGGCACCTAACAACAACAACCACCATTTGTCAAATATCTTCTCTTTGCCACCAACCCTACATCTATTTCCCTACTTAAACATCAGGACATGGCCTCACTTTACAGGTTAGAAAATGAATATAGGATGACTAGGGATTGCAGGTCTCCAAGCCAGCAAAGGAAAAGCAAGACTCCTGCGTTTGCAAGCTACACCATCAGGCCTTTCCCCCCCGGATCTCTGCAGATGAGATTGCAACAGGGCTCTTAAGGCCTTCTGAGTCAAAGGTGGAATACTAATATATTAATTAATTAAAACAGAGCGAAGGGATTGTTTAGAGCAACTGAGGTGCTGTCGAATGAAAAGTTGGGGGATCTGAACATAAAGGACTTTGGATAATAAGAGTATCAATTTTAGTGCAGGCAAACAGAAGTTATCAAGGTTCTTAAAGCAAAACCATGTGAATGTGAGGGCTGGGATTTAGCTCAGTTGGTAGAGCACTGCGCTGCAGTCTCTGAGGTCCCGAGTTCAATTCCCAGCACCGCAAAAGTGGGAGAAGGACCTGGCAATCCACTCCCAAGGCAATCCCCAAACAGTCAGCCATTAAAAACCCTATGAGGGTCGCTATGAGTCGGATACTGACTCCATGGCACCTACCAACCAACAACACGTGAATGTGAAAGAAATATCTCAAGACGATTTTCCTGGCCATGATGGACAGGGTGAAGTAAGAAGCCGTCAACAGCAGGAACAGGGAGTAAGAAGGCACTAGGAGACTTACTGTGTGAGTTGCAACAAGGGCTCGTTTATGAATCTAAACTAAGCGGACAGTAGGGAGAATGGAATTTTGAAAAATATTCATTAGAGAAGAAATATGCCCAAGGCCTTTTGCCTAGTAAATGAAGGCTGAGCAAGGTGAGTTAGAGGTGCCGCCTCAAGGTGGTCCTAGGAAGGGGTGGCTCTGTCACAGAAGTCAGGAAAAAGCACTCTGAGAGAGGTAAGGGGGTCCGCTAATCATTCAGTATATTTGAGGTCTGAGATCTGCTGGACATGTAGATGCTTTGGGACCTGCACAACAGTGACAGAAGAGCAGGAGATGAGATCAGAAAACAAGTCTTGGAGAACAGAGCAGCCCAGGAAGCACTTGCGCCCTGGAATCAGACAGTGC
Organism: Pedetes capensis; assembly: GCA_007922755.1. Classification (NCBI taxonomy): domain Eukaryota; kingdom Metazoa; phylum Chordata; class Mammalia; order Rodentia; family Pedetidae; genus Pedetes; species Pedetes capensis. The sequence goes on from VMDO01003199.1 coordinate 101,658, forward strand.
AGACCAAGACTTGATTCTGTCTTGGTTCATTTTCTGTTCGTATAACAGAAAACCTGAATCCGAGTGATTTAAAAAGAACAAAGGTCTACTTGGGGACATAGTACCGGGCACTGGGAAGTCCAAGGTCATACTCATAAAATCTGGTAAGGATGTCATAACAGCAGAGGTGAAAGAGCAGGTGGGAGCATGCAGAAGAGACAAAACGCTAGGGCAACTTCATTTCATCACAACCTGCTTTCGGGAGAACAAACCCAACCCACTCCCAAAAGAAAGGGAGAGCTAATCCCTGTTAGTGTCAGAACCACCTCTGAGAGGCCCCCCATGCAACACTTCCCCAAAGGCCATCACATTCCAGCGTGAGTTTCTGTGGAATAGATTATGATCAGACCACCTGCCAGCTGTGCCAGCCTTGGAGTCTTCCTCTATAAAATGAAATAATTAATGCACCTTCATAGGGTTGGTAGAAGGACCAAAACAGGCGTTAAGTACTCAGATGTCAGTTCTGATGATGGAAGCATGTGCACAAATCCAGAAGACAAAGAAGGGAGGCCTGGACACCCAAATGAGAAACAACCAGAGAAATCTGGAAAAAGCAAAGAAGAGCGCCACATGGCATCGCCTGGAGGATCTGAAGGAGAGATTGATTAGGAGGGGGACACAATGGGTTGCTGCTATTGGCAATGAACAGACTAAATAAGGCAAAGTCAAATTTCAGGTGCTTAAAGGGACCCTGTGGGAGAAGGACCTGGCAACCTGCTCCCAAAAATCAATCTGCCATTGAAAATCCTATGAATAGCAGAGAAACACTGACAATCGTGTTTCCCCTGTTGTACAGAGGGTCACTATGAGTCGGATACCGACTCGATGGCACCTAAGAACAACAACAAAGGGACCCTGACCTGGGGTTTAGCTCTGTCATTAGCTCAGCTGGTAAAGTGCAGCTCTTCACCCCCTGAGGACCCAGGTTTTCCATACTTAGCACCACAAAAATGAGAGAAGGACATGGCAATCCACTCTAGAAGTAACCCCGAAACATCGAGCCACTGAAAACCCTATGAGGGTCACTATGAGTGGGACTCAACTCGATGACGGCTAACAACAAACAACAAAGGGACACTGGATAATGTCACAAAGGATGGAGGCAAGGAGGCGGTAGATACAGACAAGTAAGGTTAGCAGTAGAAGGAAGGAGAGACCTAGAAGACTCACAAAGAACAAACACAAATAGAAAATTTTTCATTATCAAGAAGACTGGACTACGATTGAACACAAGTAAACCAAGGTCCACTGAACAAAGAAATTCAAAATATACTCAGGAAAAAAATAATCATTAAGGGCCAAAATCTCAGAGAGAGGCAGAGAACAATAAGCCAAGAGAAAGCATGGATGAATTTGCCTGAGAAAGAAAGAGAAATCTGTGCATTGCGGATGGAGGAGAGACAGAGAGAAGGGGGCTATAGGAAAGGAAAATGACTTTGGGGCTGTGTGGATAATAAAGAGGTTGTCCCAAGGCAGACACCCAGCCCCTTGGACACCATTAGTATTCACCTATATGAAGCAGAGCCAGGGGACTTGAGCCACAGGGAGGGGAGTAGCCTACACCCTTCATTTGCAATTAGACCCAAGTTGAATACATACACATCACCTTCCTGAACAACAAGTGGTTATTTGTGTGCATTGCCTGAAATAATAGCATGTTGGAAACTACAAAGAGTTAGATATTTGCATTATTGACCTTGCCCTCAATTTGCTCTTGAGTCCAACTGTCATACTTCCTGAGAATCTTTTGTTGCCTCCTCCAACCACTCTCCTTACCTTGGCATCATTACTTCAGTCCAGCTTGCATCTGTCCAAGGAAGTGGTGCTGTTATAATACCATGATTATCATGTCTCCATGACTGAAAGACTGAAATGGTGCCTGGCTGCCCCAAAGATCAAGGCCAACTTTTTTCTGATCTGACCCTAACATATGCCCTATTTGATTAGGAAATATCATGGTGATCAAGGAAAGAATCATAATCCTATTACAAATGTGCTCCTGCCTGACCCATGTCCTTCCTTCTCCCACCCATCCCCAAATTGCACCTGCCGTAGCCCTGTGGCATCCGATCCCCTCAGATCTTAGAAGCTAAGCAGGGTTGGGCCTGGTTAGTACTTGGATAGGAGACTGCCTGGGAACACCAGGTGCTGCAGGCTTGGGAAAAGGACTCGGCAACCCATTCCCAAAGTACAATCAGCCATTGAAAAAACTATGAATAGCAAAGAAGCACTAACAATACTGTTTCACCTGTTGTACATGGGGTCTCTATGAGACGGACATCAACTCAAGGGCACCTAACAACAACCACCTCCTGACAAAGGAACAATATTTTCATTCCATACAAATAAATAGAACCCAAATGGCCTGTTCTGGGGGCTTCTCTCTGTTGCCACCTCGGAGAAATATTGTTGTAGCTGCTCAATGATGACGGATGGTGGAGTGGAAGTTGGAAAAGGTCAGATTGTAGACTTGGGGAGGGGACAGGTCCCTCTCTAAGCTCTCTCTGGGTTGATGATTTCTGTGGACATTTTAAATGCCCCGATTCTCTGATGTATGTGGCTTTGAAGCCTTGGTCCCAGGGGGACCTAATTCAACATTTGGCAATCCATTGGAGTATGTGGTACTTGGCATCTTCATTGCTTCATTATTTAAAGGGCAATTCATTATGTGCAAGGGAAACAAATAAAACTCTATTTCTGACATTTCTAAATCTGAACCCTGAACTCTCAATAAACCTTCCAGTTGCAAAATAATTATTTAAGCAAAGCCCTGGTGCATTCACTGGGAACCATTGAGTCGTGTTCCTAATGGTTGATGATGCAATCACCAGGGCTGAGACTTGGGTATTGGACCTTCCCTGAAGCATATTAAATAGCCCCCTATGCTGCAGCCCATTAAAGGCAATCCTGTCCTCACAGGCCTCAATCAAATTTGCACAGCAATTAGTCCTACCCAGAATTTGATACATTTCTTAATTATAAAACAACTTTGTACTCCATTGGCCCTTTCAGATGGGTTAAGAGAATGCTAATTACCTCCTCCAGAGACATCAAAGAGTTTATTTTTTTAAATCTCCATTTTAGGGATGAATAAGGCAAGATGCAGAGAGGAACTAACATCTATTGAGAACCTACTATGTGTTCGGGTCCATGGGGGGTGATTTGCAGTCCTGCAAATAAGCCTATGAGTCAAGTGTTAAGGCTATTTTACAAAGGAGAAGTTTTTTGATTATCTGGCGTTGGTCACATTGCTAACATCGCTGGTAAATCTTTCTGCCCCCAAATTGAGTTTTGTTCTCGGTGCCTCTTGAAGCTGAGGATGGCTTCCCCTGGACTTTTTTAAATTGTCATTCATCGTGGGGTTTTTTTGGGGTTTTTTGTTTGTTTTTGTTGTTGTTGTTTTTCTTTGATCACCTTCTGTATGCAGAATGGTATGCTAGTTGTGGGAAAAGGCCAGATCCCTGTGTCCCCTGCCGCCCTGGGGACAAACACCTCCTGTATGGTGCTTCTTAGCGGGGAGCAGCTAGCTCGGACGGGTGAGGGGTGCAGCCTGAGAGTTCGCACAGGCTCCTGGGAATCCAACGCCCCTGGATATCACCACCTCTCTGTGTCAGCCTGCTTTTAGGGACTCCACAGGGAAGGAAGTTAATACATGGCAGGAACCAGCCCCGCCAGAGAAAGGCCCCATGCCCTTGGCTTTGGCTTGCAAAACGCCAACCACTTTCTTCCCTTCCTTTGGCTCAGGCAACCCGGCCCCTGGCCCTCCGCAGCATCCCTCCCCCACCTACGGTCTATTTTTTTCTTCATTGTAATCTTCCTAAATTGCACATTTCATAAGACCTTCAGGAAAAAGCCAGGAAATGAGGTTTAGAGGAAGAGGGAGGCGGAGGGGAGGGGACCGGGTGGGGCGGGGGAGGGGAGTGCACTCCGGGAGAGCGAGTCTTTCATTATCGCGACCTGCGCTGCGCACATCCTCTCGCCCTCCCCGTGCCACCCTCTCGCTGGATGCCAGCCATCCTCCGGGCTAATGAGCAGAGCACGGGAGATAACTAATCCTAATGCAATTACCGCTCGGCACTGCGCTGATAGGTTGGAGGCGCTCCCCGCGCGCCCCGCAGCCTGAGACAGGCTCGTGCAGATGTGCCTCGGCCTCCTGTCGGAGACGTTTTGACAGCTGTATACGGGCCCGGGCCCCCTCCCGCCGCCCACCTCCCGGGAGAGTGATCTTTTAACAGCGCGTCCCCAGGAAGCCTGTCGGAGGTGAAATGAAATCTTAGCGGCTCGGGGGAAGCCTGGCCGCGCGGTGCGCGCTCGGCCCGCGATTTCCAGCGCGGGGTGGAGGCAGCCGAGGCGCGGGCCCTGCTCCCGGGCCGCACCCCCGCCCCGCCGCTTCCTGAGAGCCTTGTGGGGCGCTGCGGTGCAAAATCACAGCGCGCGGCTCCCGGCCGAGCTGGGCGCTCGCGTGATAGGGGGAGGGTGTGCAGCACACATGGTCCTTTGTTTGGCCCGACCACGTGCTCTGTTTGCACAGCAGCATGTGGTACCGCTGGAGGAAACCGAACCAGCGCGGAAGAGTTCAAGGAACAGCCAAGCTCTGCTGGGAAGCGGCGGGGCCGGGGGGCCGGGCTGCAGTGGTCAGGCGGGCGGCCGCTGGCCTCCCTCCCTCCCTGAGAAGCAGGGGGCCCGGGGCACTCCTCAAAAGCTGCGCTGCGTAAAGGAGACGGCAGGTTCCTGGCACCACGCGCACACCAACCGGCAGGGCTTTCTGTTGGAAGCAGCCAGGCCTGCCTGAGATGGGAAGTGGACTTTGATTATGATAATCATCTCCTGTGTTTCAAAGAGCTTTAGAGTTGATAAAGGCTTCTTACAACCTTTATCCCGTTTGATCCTTGCAACAACGGGTAAAGCCCAAGAGCCCCTTCTTCTTGGGGTGAAGGAGAGAGAGGAAGGGTTACAGCCTCTGGAGCCTTGACCCAGTGGTCTGACCTTCCAGGAGGTCCAGAGGGGCAACTTTGAGCATGCTCAGGGCAAAATGCATGGAACAGTAATCATTTGTGCTCCAAACATTCCTCCCAGCTACCCCCTCTCCCCCATTTTCTTTTTAAATTATAGAACAGTACATGCTTGTGGTGAAGAGAAAAAAATTCAAATAATACAAAAATAAATGAAAAATGAATGATGTAAAAATTCAGAATTTCAGCCAGTTTTCCATTTGTACTTTAACATATTTATATAATTTATCAATATCTGCATTTGTATTTTTAATGGAATTTTACTACACATACCACTCTAGCTATATATCAAACACGTCTTTTCAAAATACAATATATAAATATATACCTCTGTTCTTTTTAACAGCTGCATTGTATTTCTTTGTATGGATGTACCATTATGTTATTGCATAATGGGATGACTTCCTGTTTTAGTAAAACAAGGGAAAACTAAACAGATTTGAATACATATTGCACATTATGAAAGTATTATTTTAGGATGAGTTACTAAAATTGCTAATTCAAAACAGTGTTGGGTCAAAGGAAAGACACATTGTATATTTCAATGCACACAGCTAAATTGCCAAACCACAATGTTACCCTAATTTACAATGCACATAAGGACGTCTACTGATAGTGTATGTGACTGTATGAAAATGAACTATTTCTGCACATAAATGATATGGGTATTTGCTGATTCACCAGGATAAAATCCAATGATTTTTATTTTATTTCATTGGATTTTAATTCTACTCTTTCTCAGACTAGCATTGAACTCATGACATAGCCTTAGCTGACCTTAAACTCTCTATTGCCCTCTCTCTGCCTCCTGAGTGCTGGGATTATAGGCATGTGCCCCCACACCTGGCTAAAATCTGATATTTTTATGCACAAATTTGAGCACATTCCGTATACTTTTAGTGGTCATTTATCATTTTTATTCTCCTAGTTGCTATGTCTCTTGCCCATTTTTCTATTGGTTTTCTAACCGTTTTTTATTGATTTGAAGAAATTTCTCTGCCCCTTGCAGGTTTTTCCTAGTTTACCTTCTATCTTTTAATTCTGTAACACTGAAATTTTAAATATTTAATATGGTCAAATTTGCCAATCTTTATATTTATGGTTTTTAGTTTTCATGTTAATCATAGAAAAACTTTCTCAAACATCCTAAAAATTAAAATATTCTGCTCTATTTTCTTTTAGCACTTCCACAGATCTATTAAGTAATAAGATGCATGCTATTTTAGAAGTTGGGCATATACATACAGTTTTTGAATTCATGGAGCTTATATTCTGGATTAAGAGATAGACAATAAATTAATATATGAATGAGTGAATAATTACTAGATTCAAAGCAGTATGAAGAATTAATAGAGAATAACAGAATACCTACCTAAAGAAAGCAGGCCAGGAAGGTGAGATTTAAACTAACCTCTGGTGATGAGAAATAGCTAGTCACCGAGCTAAAGATCACTCCAGACAGAAGCAGCAGCATGTGCAAAAGGCCTGGGGAGGAAAATAACTGGAAACATTAGGGGAACTTAAAGAAGGCCAATGTGACTGGAACATGGTACAAAAGAGAGTGAGTCAGAGGATAAAGAAACTTACAAACTGCATGAGGAAGGAATTAGCAGGTGCCATGCAGACCTGGGTAAGGAATCAATTGCGTTCTAAGTATAGTAAGAAGCTATTGAATGGTTCGATGGGGGAAATCAATGGTCTTATTTATTTATTTAATGCTGTGGATTGAACCCAGGGCCTTATACATGCAAAGAATGTACTCTATTAGGAAGTTACACTCCTGGCCCCAGTTTTTATGTTTTGAGATAGAGATTCTTCTCAACTTCCTAAGAGGTTACATCCATATAAACCCATGTTGTTGTTAGGTGCCGTGGAGTCCAGTCCGACTCATAGCGACCCCCATAGGGTTTTCAATGGTTGATTGTTTCAGGATTGCCTTGGGAGTGGGTTGCCATGTCCTTCTCCCATTTTGCGGTGCTGGGAATCGAATTCGGGACCTCAGAGACTGCAGAGCAGCACTCTACCAACTGAGCGAAATTCCAGCCCATATAAACCCATAGTAAATTGAAAACATCATTAATCAAAATTGCATTTAATATGCTAACCTCCTGAACACCCTGGCTTAGCAACCCAGTGCCCTGGAGAGCATCCATTGCTTCCGCTCAGGAACAGGGGCATGACCAGGAACTGCAGCTCCCTACCACCACCCAGCATGGAGAGAGAGAGTTGTACCACACATCACCAACCGAAGTATGCTTCCTACAAGATGCCTATGGCTTTCACACCAGCTTAAAGTCAAAGAAGTAGTATTTCAAACTATCATAAGTTGGAGAGATTCCAACTTAAATGAATGCTCTGGCTTCTTTGAGAATAATGGAAAGGGAGTGACAGGGGAAGCAATTGCCAGGAAGGATCCCAGAAACACAATGGTGACTTGCTAGATGGCGGTCGTGGGAAGGATGCCCACATGACTTGCTGATGCAATGGAGTGGATGGTGAGGGAGATGCAGGACTTGGGCATGGTTTCCGCATTCTAGGTTGAATAATCGAGTGGACCATGTGCCACTCCCAGAGAAGGGTGTGGGGCTGGAGGAGGGTCCAGGGACCCCTTCCTAACATGTTGGGCATCAGGTCATCATGAGATTGCCCAGTGGGGCTGCCAAGTAGGTGGCTACCTGCATAAAACTGGTAATCAGAGAAAACTAGGGAGGAAGTAGAAACTTGGAATTGCTTGGAATTTAAGCCTAGGAAGAGACAGGAAAGAGCTCGGGCCCATGCTCAAAGCCCGTGGGCAGTCTATGTCTGGAGTTGCATCTAGAAGAAGCCAGCAAAGGGGACTGAGGCAGGGAGGTAACGAGGGGAGGAAGAAAACTAGGAGAGATCATTGGTGCAGAGACTTGGGGTATGAGGGAGAACAGCAAATGGCATCAGATGCTGTGAAGAGGGCTCAGGGTATGAGAAGTAGAAAGAATCCGTTAAGATACTATGATGATATTGACTAAAGCAGCTTTAATAGGATGTTGTTATTAGGTGCCGTTGAATTGGGTCCAACTCATAGTAACCCTATCTAAAACAGAATGAAACACTCCCTGACACTGTGCTATGCATACAACCTTTTTTTGATTGAGCCCATTATTGCAGCCACTGTGTTTCTTTTCATTTTGAGTCATTCTACCTCAGCAAATGGAGGCCCCAGGGCTTTACTCCATTCCCATCATTAAGGTTGACTCTACTTTGAAGAGGCAACTCTTCCCCAGTCATTTCTTGAATGCCTTCCAGCCTAGGGGGCTCATTTTCATCACTGTATTTGACAGTGCTTCTCTGCCAGTCACTGAGTTTTCAATGGCTAGTTGTTTCAGGAGTGGGCTACCAGGCCTTTCTCCCTAGTCTGCCTTAGTCTGGAAGCTCAGCTGAAACCTGTGCACCATGAGCAGTCCTGATAGTATCTGAAAAAGTGGTGGCATAGCTTTCAGCATCACAGCAACCTGCAAGTCCCCAAAGCATGGCAAGCTGACAGATGTGGAGGCTAATAGAATGAGAAAGTAGAAACTGTCCTTTAGGGACCATAGCAATCTCCCTGAGGGAAACCTGGAATTTGATGGGGAATCCCTAGGTAAAACGCCTTCATCAGGCATTTCTCAAACTTTGTTGTGCTTTAGGCTTAATTCAGAGTGTGGGGCTGGGGTTAGCTCAGTTGGTAGAGTGCTTGCTTTGCATGCACTGAGGCCCTGGGTTCAATCCTCAGCACCACAAAAATGGGAGGACATGGCAATCCACTCCCAAAGCAACCCATAACAACCAGCCATTGAAAACCCCATGAATAGCAGAGACGCACTGATATAGTGCTGGGCATGGCACAGTGTGGGTAGTGTTTCATTCCAGTGCATACAAGGTCGCTATGAGTTGGACCTGACTCAACAGCACCTAACAACTGTCCAGGGAATACAGTTGTGCAAGCCCAGAGTCTGACACATAGGGTCAGTATTTTAAATAAGTTCTCCAGGTGATTCTGACACATAGCAAACCTGAGAATCATGGCCTCAATCCCAAGGTAGATTTCCCCCTGAAAGAATTTTGGACTCCATGCCTGAGGAAAGATTGAGGACAGAAGGCGTTTCAGTGCCTTTCAGTTCATGTCACATAAGCAGCCACCCATTCTGATGAAAATAGTTACTGTACAGCCAGATCTGCCACTTGGCCTAATACACAAGTGCTTTGACCTGAACACAAATTGGATTCACTCACTCCAAGCTGAACTATTTCCCTTGCTGGCCTGCCTGTTCAGATACAACCACAGGTAGACTCAAAAAACATCACGCAAATAAATTTTTTTCTTTTTCGATAAAGGTCTCCTGAGAAATCAAAAGTGCCCTTTTTCCCATTGTTCTTCTATGGCTAGATGGTCTAAGACTGAGACTTTGTCCTCACAGACAAAACAATTCCTGACCTGGGAATTCTAAGTCAACTCCTTTTTAGTTGCTGTTGTTGCTGCTAGGTGCCATCAAGTTGGGTTCAACTCATAGCAACCCCATGTACAAAAGAATGAAACACTCCCTGACACTGTGACATGCCCAGGCACTAGGTCAGTGCTTTTCTACTATTCCTATGGTTTTCAATGGCTCATTGTTTTCAAGAGTAGGCTGCCAGGTCCTTCTTCCATTTTTTGTGGGATCAAACCTAGGGACTCAGAGAATGCAGACCAGCACTCTGCCAGCTGAGCTAAATCCCAACCCACTCCTTTTTATTAAGCAACTATAATCTAGGCAGTCTGCAGCCATAGCACTCTGGCATCCTATCCTGCCTGATCTCAGAAGCTAAGCAGGGTTGGCCTAGCTAGTCCTTGGATGAGAGACTACCTGGGAATACCAGGTGCTGCAAGCTCAGGCGACAGCAAAGAAACAACAACATTCTAGGCAAGCACTTCCATTATCTTAATGAATTCTCACATGAAACTTTTGAGGCAATTACTTTCATTTCTAGCTTATAGATGAAAAAAACTGATTGAAATAGATGGTGCTAGAATCAGTGGCTAAAGATGTCTTAAAAGTAGCATTCCATGGACTTCAATACATTTGGCCTGTGTTTCTCTATCAAGAGAAAAGCGATTTGTTGCTCAAATGGCTCAGATTACCTGTCATACCTTAGCCTCCTGGCTCTGCCTCATAAATAAGGATGTCAGTAGCCTAGGCTCCACAACCTTCTGAATTTTTATTCTTTCCCAACCTGGACATGGACCACAGAGTAGCGGAATTTGTGTGCATAAGCTGCAGGGCCACACAGCCCAGGGTTCAGATCCTGGTTCTGGCCTTTAATAAATGTGTTGCCTCAGTCAAGCCATTTAGCCTTTCTAAGCTTCACTGTCCTCATTTGTGAACCACAGGCTCTCACAAGGATGTTATGCACATTAAGTTGTGTGTGTTCCATATACAGTATACTAAATTGTCAGTTACCATTACTGTTTATACCCAGCCCCATTATACACCTCAGCCAAAACTCAGTCTACCTCAATCCTCCTTGGGCCAATTCTAGAAATACTCTTTTAGGAAGACCTGCTGTTTCTTACTCCTCTCAACCATGTTCTGTCCCTTCCTCCACTTTCCACTTAGCCGTTTGCCCTTTATAAGTCTTATTTTAGATCCTGACAGAGACGCCGACTTCTACTTCCTATCTCTTTAAATCCAGTCCCAACAAGAAATAGTTACCCAGGAAAATACAGGAAAGGTTTTTCCAAAAGTAAATACCATTATAATGAATTCATAGTTAAGTCCTTCTTTCCAGTATCCATACACTTTGCTCCTATGGCTTCCATCCTATCCTTTGTTGTTGTTGTTAGGTACCATCAAGTCAGTGTCTGACTCATAGTGACCCTATGTACAACAGACAAAACACTATTGTCAGTACTTCTTTGCTATTCATAGGGTTTTCAATGGTTGATTGTTTTTTGGGAGTGAGTTGCCAGGTCCTTCCCCAAGCCTACAGCACCTGGTGTTCCCAGGTGGTCTCCCATCCAAGGACTAACCAGGCCTGACCCTGCTGAGCTTCTGAGATCTGACGGGATGGGACGCCACAGTGGTCGGCTGCAGGCATCCTACCTGAAGGGAACATAATGAACCAGCCTTACAAATACTGAAGACAAGCTGGCAGAGCCTTCCTGAGTTTTCTCTACCCCCGCTCCATGTTCTCAGATCCTTCAGTTACACCTTATGGAACATGGGTTTTGGCCTCTTTAGCACTGTGCCCACCCTCCCCAAATTTATCTCTTTCCCTCTTAAAGTAGGTGTTATGGTTTGGATACAAAATGTGCCCTGAAGACTCATGTGCTGAAGGCTTGTTCCTCAAGGTAGCAGTGTTGAGAGGTGGAGCCTTGAGACGTGATTGGATCATGTTGTTGTTGTTGTTGGGTGCCGTTGAGTTGGTGTCCGACTCATAGCGACCCTCTGTACAACAGGGGAAACACTATTGTCAGTGCTTCTCTGCTGTTCATAGGGTTTTCAATGGCAGATTGATTTTTGGGAGGGGGTTGCCAGGTCCTTCTCCCAAGCCTGCAGCACCTGGTGTTCCAGGCGGTCTCCCATCCAGGTACTAACCAGGCCCGGGCCTGCTTAGCTTCCGAGATCTGACGGGATCAGATGCCACAGGGCTACGGCTGCAGGCCTGATTGGATCATATGGGCTCTAATTTCATCAACAAATTAACCCACTGATGAATTCACAGCTGAATGGACTATTAGACGGTGGGACCTATGTGAAGGAAGTGGGTCACTGGCAGTGTGCCCCTGAGGGTGTATCTTTTCCCCAGTCCCTTCTCCCCCCCTGCTCTCCCCCTCTCCCTCCCCCTCCTTTTCCCTCTCCTACTCCCTGCCCCTTTCCTTCTCCATCTCCCTCTCCCTCCTGTCCTAGCTTCCATGAGGTGAGCAGCCTTGTCGGCTCCCATCACCCTGATACTCCACCTTACCCTAGGCCCACAGCAATGGAGCCAGCCAACCATTGACTACAATCTCTAAAACTAAACAACAGAAACCTTTCTGCAAATTGTTAAACCTGGGGTATTTTGTCACAGCAACAAAAAGCTGAGCAGCCCAGTGGGCTCCCCAAAACTCAGTGCAAAGATAAAGTTTCGCCGGCACTGAGAGTAACTCTATCCGCATCTCTCTTCTAAACACAACATTTCTTTCACCTAATTAATTAAACATGGTATACGTTTCTATGTACTCATAAGTTTTGGAAGGTTGTGGGAGAGGTAAAGGCCATTCCCTTAATTCTACCATTGCCACTGGCAAGGACAGTTGTGGAGATGCTGAGATTTTCTGCAACAGCATGGACGTCTCTTATTCAGGAAGTTTCTGAGTGGCTAAGGATACTTGTGAAGCCATCAGCAGTGGCTTTCTGATTCCTGTTGTGACATCTGTATCTCTGGGGGTACCTCTGGATTCTCCCTCATCCTGACTGGCAGATGTAGAAACTCCCCTGGAAGATGGATTTCCTGGAATTCTTCTTTTAAGAGGCATTCCTGGAGGCTCCACCTACCACCTGCTCTTCCAGCACCTGAGACAATTTTGTTAAGCATCAAATTCCTTGCATTGAATCTCTTGCTGCCTAAAGTGAAGGGAGGGCCTTTTATTTCCTATAGTGATATGCTTACCAGTTTGAACAATGAGTAGAATTTTACAAGATAAAATGACTAAAGCAATTAAAAGGTGTTGTTTTATATTCACAGAATGTAATATCCATGGGGCTGAAGAATAGGTAGACAGGTGGTTGCACTTGAGGGTAGACAGACATGGGAAACACTATCTTCCTGTCTCCAGGTGTTTATTCTTTGAAGTCATAGGTTAGTAACTCTGGCTGGCATCCTGTTGTTGTTGTTAGGTGCCGTCAAGTCATGTCTGATTCATAGTGACCCTTATAGGTTGACCCTCAATGGTTGACTATTTCAGGATTACCTCAGGAGTGGATTGCCACGTCCTTCTTCCATCTGGCTGGCATATTTTCACTAATGAAAATATGTATCTTGGTTATAACTATAAATATCACTCATAAAGAGTATTGATCATGACTCTTGGTTACCAGGGTCAGAAACGCAACTCAAGACAATGCAGGGAAAAGGGAGAGATCATGATAATTCAACAGCTGGACATGCTGGCACAGATATGGCCTTAGAGACAACTAAACAAGCATTAAATCTCTTCATCTCTCACCTCTGCTTCCCTGTGAATAGTAGATTCTTTCTCCCAAACTATCTGACCTGATAGAGTGAGAGATCTGAATGCTGTTTACTCCAGATTTATATCCAGGATACTCCAGAACCAGAGATGCAAATAAAAGGCTCTTCTCCCAATTGAAATTTGAAAAATCATAAAAGGAAAGTTCTGATCACCTTGCTTTGGATCTTATGCCCATCCCTTGCCAGTCACTGTGCCTGGGAGTGAAGTACTAAGATTAGCCTGGCATAGACCATGTAAGCATCCTTGCATCCAGGGAGCCAATCTATCAGCAGGAAAATATGCACAAAACAGACTGACACAGCAAGGTTCACCCCCTTCTCAAACCTGAGATGATCTGAATGATGTGCCAGTTATGGTCATTGAGCTTCTAGATTCTAGAGGATTTAAACCCCCTGGCATGACCGCCACACCCAGAGTCAGTCCCAGTGTTATTACTACTTCAGCAAACTACTTTTTGTTTCTGAAAGACTTTATTCACACAGGATTTGAGCAATGGGACCCTTATCTCAAGGTCAATTATTCCACTACATCAACAATTTAGAACCTAGAAATAAGAAAAACTGGGCTCTGAGTAGGTATGTTTTTAAAATTAAGTTATAGGGTTGGGGAAAATTTCTAGAAACACAATACCATGAATGTACTAAATGCCACCAAATTATACACTTAAGAATGATTTAAATGGTAAACCTTGTTATTCATACTTTGTCACCATAAAAAATAAACATACATCTGTGAATCAAATTCATTTATCCATCATGCATTCACTCATTCACCATTTTTTAAACTTCGGTATGGAAGGAAAATCTAGGCTGTGAAAATTTATCTATGGAATAATGGGATCGGAAATGCAAGAGTTGGAACAATGCTTAGTGCATTCAGCCCTCCAAGTAGAAATCCATGATGCCAGACAACTCTTGAGCTAAAAGTGTTAGCACAAATCATCCAGTTAATCCCCAACTTGTCACTAAAGAGCATTTCACTCCATCCATCCAAAATACCTCATTTGTCCTAGACACAGTCATGTTAACTGGTTAGAGACACTACAGACAGTAATTGCTCTCCCTAGTCTTGATAAGAAAAACTTAGGTATGGCCCAGACTGGAAGTAAATTCTCAAATGAAAGATGTTAGTATAATGTCCCAACCCCGTCACATCCTAATGAACTAGTGGGCACCACCACCTCCTCCATTAAAAGAAAAATGAAGGCTCTTAACCTTAAGAACCTGAGGCTGTTCTGTAGAGGAAAAAGGAAGCAAGATGTTTTTCTTCCCTGAATAACAGAGAATGTCAACTTCAGAAAAGGCTGAGCTCCACAGGTGCAAGTTGTTTATGCTAATATGAAGTTTTAGAAACTCAGAGATTAAAAATTCAGCACTATGCTTCTATTTTCCTCCATCCTGACAATTGGGCTTTGAAATCACTATTCATTTCTCCCAGAGAGATAGAGGCCATCATCAACAAACCACACTGCCACAAAAAAATCTAGAACATTGCTAACAGAATTGGGTTAAATCAGAGAGGTGCTTTCTGGTCAACAGGCCATAATTTCTCAAATCCTTTTTATTTTTACATTTCCTAGAACTTCTTTCTTTCAAAAGACTTTTATGGCTTATTGTTTACCTACATTATAGAGGTATCAAAAACTAGCAGACGAAAAAAAACAAAAATAAATAAAAGAAAACTCCCATCATTCATTTCTTTAACATATACTTATTGAGAGCATACTACATGTAGGCTGATGTTGCCCTCAGCTATTACTGTGTGACCAACTGCCTCAAAACACAGTGGCTTAAACAACTATTGTATTGTGTTTGTGCTTTCGTGGGTCAAGAATCTGGAAATGGCTCAGCCAGATCCACTTGACCTATGATGGAGTAGTGGGCTGGAGGATCAAATTCCAAGATGGTGTCTTCAATCTCAGGTCCACAATCTTAGTGTTTGTCTTTCTCTCTCTCCCCGCCCCCCATTTCTCCCTATTTCCTCCCCATCCTTCCATACGGTGTCTCACAGTCCAGTGTTTCTCCACTTCACTGGGGTTCCACACAACATGGTCCTCTCACAGTAGTCTTATTCCTTACATGATGGCCAGCTTCCTCACAGCAAATATTCCAAGAAACCCAAATAGAAGTCTTGGAAATCCTCAACCACCACTTCTGCCACATTCTATAGACTGAAGCCAGTCATTATGGCTAACTCAACTTCAAAGGAAGGGAAGGAATAGACTCCACCCCTCCATGGAGGTGTGGCATACAGATTCTGGGAGGTGAAGACGCCATTCTACCATCTTGAAGAGAAGCCATCACACCCAGTGCTATACACATCTAACCACAGTCTCAGTTATCATGGAAAGAACAAGTTATACAAACAAGTAAATGCCAGAAAAGGTGACTACAGAACAGGAGCACATTACGGAGGACCCAGCCCAGATTTGAGGGGTCCAAAAAGGACTTCTGGAGTAGGAAATATTTTATGTGAGCTCTGGGAGAAGCCTGAGGTGGTTGTAGGAAAGAGAAGACAAAAGAGACAGTGTCTTAAAATGGGCACAATATGCTAGATGGCCCAGGAGAAAGATAGGAAGAGTATATGCATAAAAAAGTACTGAAATAGTTCCAAAGTAGAGTGAAAGGTTATAGATGCTGAAAAGTGAAGTTAAAGAGAAAAGAAGAGGCTGCAACACAAATCACTCTTTTCTGTATGAAGAGAGATATTCACTTAAAAATGTTTTTTTGGCTTTTTTTGTTTTACAAAAATGGGTCCATGCCACTCATGAAATTTTGTGATTCATACTATATCACTTAACATCTTTTGCTTTTCAATAAACACACTTCTAAAATAGCACTTTAAATACACCAATCCCCTAGTGTGGGACATTTAGAGTGTCAAATTTCTTTTTACATTTATCATTATAGTTAAATCTTAACAGTTTTCATTCAATAAGTTCCAAGATACATAATTTCTGAGTCTCAGTTCAATATGTATTGAACATCATTTTAAGGATTCTAATACACTGTGCCAAATCATTCAGAAATTTTTATTAATGTGCAGTACCACCATAAATGTAGGAAAGGATCTGTTTCCATCAATAAGAAAATTCATTTTGCCAATTTGAAAAGTTTTAATTTGCATTCCTGTA
The DNA here is from genome assembly GCA_007922755.1 of Pedetes capensis. Classification (NCBI taxonomy): domain Eukaryota; kingdom Metazoa; phylum Chordata; class Mammalia; order Rodentia; family Pedetidae; genus Pedetes; species Pedetes capensis. Next base: position 118,066 of record VMDO01003199.1, read on the forward strand.
ATTACTAGAGCAGCTAAACTTTTTGCATGCTGGCATTTCTTTTTTATGTAGGCTTCTGGAGATAAGAAATGTTATCAGAAATAGAAAACAAGTGCCTAAGCTCTAAACTTCAAAATGCTATAAAAATGGGATCCCAGACAACAGTTAATCTATTAGTAAACTTAAACTGTAGTTTGATGATACCTCTGTCTGACCTTATTTCCTCTTAAATGCTGCCTTTGAGCTGTTCTGAAATAGCCACAATGGCTTGGTATAGAAGGAGGAGAGGGAGTCAAAGGGCTGTGACTATATCAGAGGCCCAGACTGAGTTCAATTCCAGTTAAATAGGTGAAGTGGGGTGAGGGGGGCCTTATTTCATTCATGATAGGTCCTTGGCTTCCTCCTTTAATGCATTTAATGATCCTGTGAGCTTAATGACTGTTGCAATTAAAGTCACCCTGTTTAAGCATTGTGAATTACATTATGCTTGTTAGTAGCTGCCTTTGATAAAACATAATAGCAAGTCTCCTCTTTTACATCATAACTCATTTTAAATATTGCTTTTCTGTATCTGTCCTTTCCGGGTTGATTTATTACCTGGTACTACTAAGAAGTGTGGTACAAAGAAACTTAGGACTTGAGTAACCCTTCCAGGGTCTGGGTAAGCCGGCACCCTGGGGAGTTGGGCTTCTGATTGGTCACCCCGAAAATGGAGATGGAGAGGAGGGTGGCTCACCTGACTTAGTTGGTAACTAAATTAGACAAGTTGTACAAAAGGGAAATATTAGCATTTTGTGGCCATCTTGCCCTCCCTCTCTTTGGATGGACAATCAAAAAAGGCCAGGAAGATTTGAGAAATTTCCTTATCCAGATAAACCAGGGTAATGGATCTAAGGACCTGGCCTGGGGACAGCCCTGCTTTCGCCTACTTAACTTTACCAAGGAAAGTTTCAACATAGAGATTGGAAATCAAAACTGAACAACCTGCTGAAATTAATCAATGTTGGTATTTACAATTAAAAAGAAAAAAACCCAAAACCCCACTGCTGTTTGTTGTTGTTGCTGTTCAGATCCCTCTACATCCACCCTAAATCATAGCAATCAGGTTTTCCTTCTCCTCCCCACTTTCTTCCAGCAAACCAAGTCCCAGGCTTTTGGCCACTTAGTCCAAAATTTTCCTGGAGACAAGCCCATCAATGTCTGATGTTGTTTTAGTGTGAATTATATGCCTTTCGTCCAAAATCTTTGTCCTTATTCATAACATTTACACAAGATGCATTTGGAGTGGAAAAGGTATTCATTGTAACAGATAAAACACACAGCTCAGCGATACACAGTGATTTTCCTCTGATGAATATCAAATGACACTACATAGAATTATTGTACATAGAATTATAGGTAGAAAATGTCTGTTCCAGTATACCATCGAGTTGTTAGGCACCAAAGGAGAATTCCCCCCACACACTCTCTCTCTCTTTCTCTCTCTCTTTCCCTCTCTTTCTCTCTCTCTCTCTCTACACACACACACACACACACACACACACACACACACACACACACAGCGCTTCTTTCATCAACTACAACTGACTCCATTATGATATCCCCATAAGTAATGCCAAAGGTGTTCCACGTCACACACACCCCAGCAAGAGGGCTAGAATTGACAGATACAAAGAAGACTTCATGAATCACCATGCAATGTTATCTTCTAACAAAATTACCGTCTAAGATGAGAATGATTTAGTGGAAAATGCACCATAGCAGGAGTAAGAGGAAGACCTGCATTTGAGACGCATCTCTAACACCACCCTGCTGTCTCTCCTTAGGCAGATTATTGTAACTACAGTGGAGCTCAGTTTCCTTATCTATAAAAAGAAGAGTTAGACTATACCATCTCTAAACCCCTTCAGCTTTGAATGATTGTGATTCCACATTGCTGTCCTGACCATTTCCAATAGGTTTTGTGATATAATTTCAAGGATTTCCCCTTCTGAGCATTTTTTCCCCATGAAAATAGGCATTCTGGAAGTATGTGCCTCCTCCATACCTGGACAAAACAATGCTACACTTTAAACAGAAGTCAAATGGTAATTTGTACAGATGTACACATACACACACATACACATGTCATACATACATATATAAAACACCAGATTGTTGTTGTTGTTAGGTGCTGTCAAGTTGTATCCAACTCATAGCAACCCTCATAGGGTTTTCAATGGCTAATTATTTCAGAATTGCTTGGGGAGTGGTTACCATACCCTTCTCCCTTTATGTGGTACTGGGGATTGAACTTGGGTCCTCAGAGAATGTAGTGCAGCACTCTACCAACTTAGCTAAACTCCAACCCAAACACCAAATTACTGTGACTTTAAGTTTGTAATACACCTTGGGGAAAAACTGGACAATACTAGTAATACAATGATCCTAGATTTCCTCTTCTATTTTTAATGTATTCATACTTTACCCTTCAGTCCTAACATACTTACTATGATCTACTATTTCTTTCCTAATTTTCTATAGCAAATTTATATTAGACAGTTCTGTTGCCTAAATTGTATTGTTTCTTGGGAAATAGTAATAATAATAATAGCAACAATAGCTGACATTGGTATATCACCTTATAGCCCATGTTATTTAAAGTTAATGTCATGCACATCAGGATTATGTTGGTGGCAATAGATCATCAATTCAGACGACAGCATCTATAAATTCATAATAATGCTCTAAAAATAAACTATTAACACAGTATAAGTATCACATATTAAAATGAGATAATTTGAAGAACATCCTCTTTAAAAGAAGAAATGAAAACAATAAAACAGTATAAATTATAAAGTACACAGTGAGTACAATGAAATGGGTTCTATGACGCTCATTAACAAAAACATACCTAATTGGTACAATCTTTCCAGAAATAAATTTAGGAAAGTGTACTCAGAGCCTTAAAAATGTTTATACCTTAGTGATTTTTCATCAATTGATATATCCTAAGAAAAATATCTGAAATACAAGCATTTTTTGAAAACAAAGATCTTGATATGGAATCAACCAAGGTGCCCATCAACAGAAGAATGGACAAAAAAAAATTATGGCACATATACACAATGGGATACTACTCATCCATTGAAAAAATGAAATAATGTCATATGTAGCAAAATGGATGGAATTGGAGAACATCATCTTAAGCGAACAAACAGAAGCCCCAAAAGAGAAATACCATATGTTCTCACTCATATGTGGGTGCTGAATCATACTTAAAGGAATGAAAAAATCCTATACATAAATTGAAATATGAGACATACATAATTAAACCTACTGAAGAAGAGACAATTTAAGGTGTGGAAAGAAGAAGGGAGGGATCTAATAGATGGAGGTGAAGACTGGAGAAGATGGGATGGGGAGGAACATCAGTGTGGGGGGGATGAAGCGGGGAAGATCAATCTCAATGTAAATAGCACAACTTCATGAGTATATTGGAAACATAGGGGAAAATACCCAAATAAGTATCAGAGTTTAACGACAAGCTAGCCATAAGGCCCCATAAACTTTGTGGGTTGATGAAAGTGTTGCTAGAAGTGATGTAAAGGATCCACAATGGAAAAACCCATTGCTGTACTACTCTGTATCCCATTATCATTTACTAATGAAGAGAGAAAAAATAAAAATAAAATAAAGATAAAAATAGAGATCTTCAAGTATGAGCTTTCCTTATTAAAATGGAAATTTTGATACAGTCTAAATAGCTCAGTAAATTGTAGTCTATATGATGGAACACTATGCAGTCACTAAAAATATATTTTGTCAGAATTTTTAATAACATGAAACATGAAACATGTTTTAATAACATGAAACATATCTTTGATATTCTCCTAAGTGAAAAATGTCATTAAAATATATGATAAAATTTAACCTCAAAAATCACATGCCTGGTGAAAACAGAACAAATTATGTCTTAATACTATATTATTATTATTTTCTTCTTTAAACTTTTTGTAATCCATTGTTGTTGTTGTTGTTGTTGTTAGGTGCCGTCGAGTCGGTATCTGACTCATAGCGACCCTCTGTACAACAGGGGAAACACAATTGCCAGTGCTTCTCTGCTGTTCATAGGGTTTTCAATGGCAGATTGATTTTTGGGAGGGGGTTGCCAGGTCCTTCTCCCAAGCCTACAACTTCTGGTGTTCCCAGGTGGTCTCCCATCCAGGTATTAACCAGACCCGACCCTGCTTAGCTTCCGAGATCTGACAGGATCAGATGCCACAGGGCTATAGCTGCAGGTTTATAATCCATACATTTTCCAAATTGGACAATCCGGAAAAAAAATATCCATAAAAAGCTAAAATGAAAGCCTCCTGGTATTGTAAGACCAGGTATTGTAACCAGAATGCTCTGAGAAGGAAATGGTTTGGTAGACTTAACGTTGACAGACAAGATGAATTAAGAATCCCTTTCTGTATGTCTTTGCTAAAAATCAAGCAATCAGCTAGTAATTGTTTCCAGGGACCTGCTAGGTACTTCCTTCAGGAGTCTAGGGGCTACTGTTATCCAGCCCAGACCAGGCACCTTACAGGGATTCCAAACAATGTCCATTTAGCGAACACACACATGTGCCAGGCATTGGGGGAGCCAAATTAAACAAGACTGTGTGCCCTGTCCAAGCAGAACTTGACATCCCAATGACAATTAACTCTGAAACATACATGCAAATGTTAAAATACCAAATGGATTATGGTCCTGTGGCATAATTGTGGAAGGAGCTTTAATTTTGCCTGGAGAGCTTAAGAAGAGTCTCCACAGGAGCCAGGAGAAAGGAGAGGTCCATAGAATGTACAGGATTCTGAAGGGAATTGGGGAGAACCTTCCTCCACAGATCCCAGCCAGGCAAAAGAGAAGATGGGCTTAGAAGCCCAGCTGCAAGGCAGGAAGGAAGAAACCCAGCATATCTGGGGTCTAAGGATGCTCCTAGAAAAAGCAAAAGGTCTTTTGGGATAGGGTGGGCATGTTTTCACAATTCATTCATTTTCTAAATCAGCAAACTATGCTCATAACTGAGTTTTACTCAATTATTACAGATATTTTTAGTGCCTTGATCATCCATTGAAACACTGGAAACCATAATATACCTCCGTAAACGCACATGTCAAGGGCTTATAGATACTGCTCTAAATAATAACTGTCATCTCTCACCTTTGTGTAGCACTTCTCAATTTACAAAGCTTTTCCCTGTGGTTTATCTTATTTGCTCTTCACAGCCACACTATGAGACAAGCGCTATTATCACCATTTTACTCCCAAGGAAACACACTCAAAGAAATCTAATGGATCATCCCTGGTTACATCACTAGTAAGTAATGGGTGGGTTTCAAACCTTTGAACTCTATTGCATTTTTTTTTTTTCTGCACCACAGCTGCTCTTGACCCAGGGACACACCCGGAGTCAGTTCAGATCTCTTTTACCTCCTTCCCAAGTTCACTTTAATAACTGTCATCGTTTCTTCCTTCTTGGATTGTAGAGTACACGGGATTCTGTTTAGACTGGGTTTGGATTCATCAAAGCAATCCTCTGCTTTCAAAGTCCCTTCACACCTCATTTGTCCTTACAACTTTTCAGGTAATTCAGACAAATTGAAAACTTTAGTCTAAATACACTAAAAGTAGAATAGGAGCAGAGGGGGATGGAACAGCTCATGTCCTCAACTTTCAGACTCACTTTGTGCTATACAGACTTGGGTAGAAAAGGGCCCTGTACACACTGGAGATGTTAATAAGAACTATGTACTTTTGTCCTTCCCAGCTTGACAGACTCCTGGAGCTATAAAAGATATAAAATCCCTCTTCACGAATTACATTTTTGTTGCACCCCTTTTACAACCAAATCCGTTTTCAGCACTTGGTTCCATAAGTAAAACAGTTTTGTCATATGGTTTCAAGAAATCCTTACACTTCTAAGATCGAAAATGGCTGCCAACTAATATTGCAAGAACCAAATAGAAGACATCTGGAAGGAAGAATTGAAAACCCACAGTTTCATTACCCCACCTGTGCGCATGAAAGGGAGAGGTGAGGCACCAAGGAGGTTCTCTGAAACTTTCTTTGGAGGGAAATAAGAGAGAGAAGTTGATGTGAATGACAAGACTCATCATCTGCATTGTCCTGAAGCACAGAACACATTTTAAGTGGGGTGGAACAGAAGGGTGTGTGTGAAGCCAATGAGTTCAGGATATCTTTACAGCCAGTCATCAGCTAGAAACACAAATCCAATGGCTCAAATCATCAGACTGCTGTGGGATTTAGGTAGGATTTAATGAACAGATAAATCAATGATGCTTATTAGGCACCTCTAGTTTCCCCAGCTGTGTGGAAAACATGGTATAAAAATTTTAGGTAAGCTAACTCTCTCTCAAGCAGCCCAGTCCATTCTTTCTAAGAGTGTCTCCTTCCCTATTTCTCTTAATAAACACACTTTACAAAATGAAACAAACAAACAAAAACTTTAGGGAGATCATTTAATATTTCTTACTCCAGGCTTCTCCATCTGAGAAATTAGAATACTAATAATACGAGATCCACCAAGCTGACAGGATTGCTGTGAAGGTCCAATAAGGCAATACATGTGGAAGGGATATGTAAGCACTAAATGCCAGCAAAATGCAAAGTATCATAATCATACAATGAAGCATTGGATCCGACCCTTCCTCATAAGGACCTTGCAACTTATTTAGAGGAACAAAGTAAAAAACATATCAAATTTAAGTAACAGCATAAGGATTACATTATAGAAAAGAAATCACTATAAGTGATTTGGCAAAATAATATGCAATTACTTGCAAGTGAGAGGTACAGATGATGAGATTTATGAATTTAAAACAGGGAACAATCTCAGTGAGCTAGAGTGATATGGACAGAAAAGACTCTGGATTGGGCCTAGGAAACTGCCTTAATCTATTTTCTATTACTATCACTGACTATCACTGGCTGAGTACTTCATAAGGAATAGAAGTTTATTTAGCTTGTGGTCTGGAGGTTGGGAAGTCCAAGAGCATGGTGACTGGTGAGAGTCTTCTTGCTTCATCATAACATGGGGGAGGGCATCACGTGGTGAGAGACAGCAGATGTCCCAGCTCAAGTCTCTCCTCTTCTTACAGAGCCACTAATGCCATCACGGGGTATGAGCACTCAATTGTTTAGATCCCAATTATGAAAAGAAAAAGAGGGAGATATGGGCAGGATCGCGATCCTGAGAGACCCTGGGTTCGAGCCTATTTGGCTCACTTTGAGTCCTCATAAGGGACAGGCCAGGAAATCTGGCTTGCCCTACCTGGGAATGGCTAGGGATTTGAAACAACTCCCTGGTCTTTGTTATTAGAATCCAAGATGGCACTCCCTGGGGGTCTTCTGGGTGCAGCCTCAGTAGGTTTCCTGCCACAGTGTCCCTCCCCATAGATGGACAGTGCTCTGAACAATGCCACACATAGAATACGTAAGCAATTGTACATATAGGCTGAGCCATTAAATAAAATTTGAGTCACTTCCCTGAAAGTCTCCTGAAGTGGTTTTGTGTCTCCATCCGGCGCTTACCTATGGTGGATTCATGGGAGCTTGCCTCCCTCGGAGGCCTCCAGGAGGAGAAATTTCCCACAATGGGGCCTCACTCTCATGATCTCATCTAATCCAAACAGCCTGCCTCCAAATAGCAGTAACCTATGAAGCTGGGGATTAACCTTGCAACACAAACTTTTGAGGGACATATTCAGACCATAGCACTGGTGAGTATGGACACTGTTGTTGTTGTTGTTGTTGTTAGGTGCCGTCAAGTTGAGTCCGACTCATAGTGACCCTCATAGGGTTTTCAATGGCTGTTTTCGGGATTGCCTTGGAAGTGGGTTGCCACGTCCTTCTTCCATTTTGTGGTGCTGGGGATCAAACTCAGGACCTCAGAGACTGCAGAGCAGCGCTCTACCAACTGAGCTAAATCCCAACCCTGAGTATGGACACTAGGAAGTACTTAAAGGCAACCAAGCTTGAATCCTGCTCAGACCCAAGCAAGGTATCATGATGTGGGACTCATGAACCATCCCTTCATGTGGCCTAGCAGCTAAGGCCAACTGAGGTCAGACTTTTTCTACTATCAGGACATGAGTGGGCTTTGAAAAGCACCCCTGACCACCCTCAAATCATGGAGACTCAATTTGGAATCATTTGACCACCCCACAACAAAGAACCACCAAGACCCTACTGCACTCTTCCTCATTACATCCTTCTCATTTACCCTATCTGCTAAAACTGCAACATGTCTTATAGGAAGTGAATTCAGTTTCCCAGCATGGCATTCTTCACCTGAGGCAATCATAATATTATTTTGTTAGCAAACTAATTTGAAATGGGAAACACACCAGCAAAGGCAAAGAGGGAGAAATCACAAGATGTGTCTCATTTCAAAACTTTTCACTTATTTACAACTGTATCAGAAAAGTCTTTTATTGATGAAGATGTGCTGTACTGGGTCCTAGGAAAAAGGGAAGAGAGTGTCAATGGTATTTGAGGTGGTTAAAGTTAGGTGCTAATGTGACCAAGTGCAGAAGTTCAATACCTTGCTGGTTTGTTCACAGACCAAAAAGCAGTCACTCAGTACAATTTCTGGACAAAGGAAGCCATAGAATCCCATCCATCCTCCCTGGTGGTGCACAGTATGGCTCATGAGGGGGTTTAGAACTGTTCAAATGACTCGGTCCAAACACTGCCACATGGAGATGTTTGGGCAGCATGTCATTGCCCACAGCACTGTCCAGTCTCTACTTTCCTCTTCCCAGATGTTCTTTTCACTGATCCATCATAGTCATTGATTCTGTCAAATGTATTTCCCAATCCACAACTCTGCTCAAGGTCTTCCCCTTGCCCCTTTAGCCTTCCACTTCTCTTGTGCAGAGCATTGACTCAATCTTTCTCCTTTCTTCAGGACTTAAATTTTAATTGATACTTCCTTTACAGGGCCATTCCTGCCACTCCAATCCTCCTGGTGTTCCCACTGCTTGGACTCCTGGTACACTCACAGTGCCCTTCATTGTGCCCTGGATTACTCCCTAGAACTTGGCACAGTGCTTGGCACACAGTAAGCTCTTTTTAAATATGTGCTTAAGAAATGAATTCTGATTACACAGGATGGGAGTAGGTGGTGGCTAGGAAGAACAACCTAAAACTTTGCTTTGGGGTTACCTATTTGTAACATAAACATTTCATCTTCCCAAATAGCATGTCCCTAGTAGCAGCAGCAATAAGAATGGTGGGAGTAATCAGAGGAGAAAGAACAATAGGTTAGTCCTTAATGTCCTAATAGTATTAGGCAGGAAAAAAGCATTTATCTCTACCAGCCAAGAGAAGAACCATTCATAAAATTGGAGACATTATCTAAATAATTAGAATAAACAAGCTAAACAGGGAATTGTAGATCTTTGAAGCATTAAAACAAAAGAATCATCATTTCTCCCACCCTGTTCTTTTTCCTCTAATCCAAAATCCTCTTAGTCTTGCCGCTTCTCTAAAATGTCTCCCATATATATTCCATTGCTAAATCCTCCTCCATCTGGACTGTTACAGAGACCTCTTGCCTTGTCCCTACCTCCAGAGCCTTTTCCTTTCTTTAATACATTTTGTCAAGGATAACAATGACCTCATAAAACTCTTGTCTGTTTATTAAGCCATGAAATTCCCCTACCTCTACTCCATTTCCTTAAGGATAAAGTCCATACTCTTTAGAGTGGCTTCCTAACAAGGCCACTAACCATCTTTCCAGATGTGAGACTCTTCATATGTCATCCACCAGACATATCTAACTAGTCACCCCCCCAAGCATACAGTATCTTCTCATGTGGCCTTGTATTTGCCTTCTGCTCTCCCTAACTCCTTTTATACTCCTATTCATCCAACAAAGACCAGCTTACAAGTCATTTCTCCAACCATGGCTCCAGCTTGATGCCCTGGTTCCTTCCTCACTTCCTCACAGGGGATGGTCATAATTACCTGCTCACATTCTGTATCACCCCTCACTACTCTTAATGCCTGTAGAGGTGAGGGCTGCTTATGATTCCTTTCTCTGTCCTCAGAGTCCCTGATACACAAACGGTGTTCAACACATCCCAGCTGCATGTTCTGCAAACGAGTCCAGGTGGACTGCCCACCTCAACAGACCCACATTCCAATCTCAGTCCTTCATTCTGTTCATCTTGTGGCTCTGGTGTGCCTTTCTCATATTCCAACCTAAGGTGACCACGAAGAATGAGAGTTTGATAAAAATGGTACTGTGGGGGATGAATAGAAAACACTAGTCACTGATGACCAAAGCATGTCTAGAACAAATCTAATGCTCAGACTCACTGTCCCTTTTCCACTTCTCCCAAACCCAGCCAGTCATAGGTCTTATTGATTCTCCCTACTAAAATGTTTCCCACATGTTGTCCCTATTTTTAGGTCAAGTCATAGCCATGTCGTATCTGGTGCAAACCAGGAGAATTTTCTTACCTGAAATTCCTGAAACTGTTCTCAAGTCCATAGCCTTGCCCACTTCTGGAAGCCAACACCTCAAACAATTTCTTTACCCCTGGGTCTCCCAGGATCCCCATAGTACCTTCAAGGAAAGCTCAGAGAGAGGGTTGCTGGCTTAAGAATCCAGACAAAGAGCTTTTAGTCCTACCTCTGCTGTTAAGAGGATGACTGGCCAAGGCTCTTCCCTTTTCTGGGTCTCACTTTCATTGACTATTGTCAACTTGAGAAAAGCCTCCTAGAATACATAAATTTTTACCTGGTGTTCTATGAGAAGACCCTCTCTGAAGAATCTTATAACTCTAACACTCAGACTCCAGAGTCCTATACTTTTCATTTTCCTATCTGCTTGCTTTCCCCCTGTTCTTCTCCCTCCACACATACCCATTCTAAGCCTGACCACTGCTTTGGCATTTTATTAGAATCTATTTCATTACTACCTTTGTGTCAAGATTGCCCACAAAAGTAGGAAGGATGAATATAAAAATTCGACCTTCTTTCCATTGTATTCCCCCCTCCTCTCTCAAGTGAGAATGGTCTATTTGGAGAAGCCAAAAGGCTTTGGAATTGAATTCACCAAAGTAACATACACAAGGTTTTAATTTAGGTCTCCAGGCCCCAGCATATGAGATCTATAAATGAGACGTGTTGCTACAATCAGTCCCATTGGGAGAGGCTGGACTTACTGAGAACAGCTGTAGAGCTGTAATCCAACAAAGTCAGCTTCTGAATCAGATATGAGTTATTGGTTCAGTCACAAAGCTACGGATACGATTTCCCTACAGGAACTCACATATGGCCTTTGGCAGAAATGAAAATATCGTTCTCCCCCCTTCACTGGGTTTGGTTAATAATGAGCCTTCATTCTGCATACTTTCTTCTCTCTCAACTTCCTCTCTCTTTGTTCTCATTCTGATTTCCTCCTCAAGGCCTCAGAACAGCCACCTGGGCAGGTGAGGCTAACGTCTCCTGTGAACCATCAGAAGCTGCTGGAAGCCAAGGCTATGTGCTGGGAACACACAAGGATCTTGCAAAAATCCCAGAGCCCTCATTGTACCCCAGACCAATTAAATTGGAGACTCTGGGGATCAGACTAAGGCATCAGTACTCATAAAGCACTAGAGTGATCCCACTATGCAATGAACATTGAAATCATTCTTTTAAAGTCAATTATGTACAAAACATGAATAGCCTTTTTTCTTACCCCAAACAATGTGTAGGATACATGGGGACAAAATACTTCCTTCTTCCAACAAAAGTTTATGAAATATTCAGGTCCTGAGACCACAACTTGTCTTCTAAACCAAATTGTGTAGCCCAAACCTCAAAATGTTTACCCAACTAATTTCTTGCAGGTCAGTTCTCTGATCCTTGAAGCATTAGGTTGTGATGGCCAGAACCTTGCATGAAACAATAAGAAATGCATGGGAGCAGAATGGCAGCAGACACCAGCTGGGAGAGTCTCTTTCTGACACTGCAGCCAATGCAGAAGACTCCACTCAAACATTGGCACTTAGCTTCCTCATTTGCAAAGTGATGATTGGGGACTTACAGCCTTACCAACGGAGAGTATCAGTTTGACTGAAAATATAAAAAATGCTACCTCTTCCTTAAACAATGCTTATTTAAGTATAAAATTAATAAAAGTAATGAAATAATAATAAACAGTAATAAATAAACTCTGCCCTTTATAGAATTGCCAAGTACTTAAAAAGAAAACCGGAAGAGGTTTGGGGTGAATCATCCAATCATGAGATCTTCATCTTAACATTGGACAATAGAGAAACCACTTTGTTTGTCATCTCAGCCATGAAGCCAGAAACTTTCTGCCCTGGTGGAGAATGCAAATCCTGTGAGCCTGGCCTCCTCCCTGGGCCACAAAGGACTCAAATCACTCAAGAGTTTACTGAAGATCTCCAGTTTCTCCATAACCTCTGTAGTCCCTATTGTTAGATCTGAATCACCCAGATCAACTTGGGTATTTCCTCTTCTCTGAAGAATAGCTAGATGGGGTTACACTTGAAAATGTCATGTTTTCCTGCCTGACTCACTGGGATAATTCATGCTGGGTACTCCCCTCTCTACATGAAACTTTATATACAACTGTTTCTCTTAAATATTCTATTTTTTAAATAGTAGCCCACTCTTCCCTTCCCAGCCCCATATCTACTGCTCAGATTTGGGTCTTCCATTCTTGGGGAAAGCAGTGCTTCAGAAGAGATGTCTATGGACAAGTACACAGGAGAGGGGACACCCAGTTAGCCAATCAATCAATGTAGAGGAAGAGGCCTTGAGAGAGAAGGGGAAACCAGCCGTCGTTTACACCACAGTCCAGCTCTCAGTCGTTTCTTCACTGGATGACTGCAGCAGCCTCCAGATGGGTGCATTGCCCACTCCCAAGTCCTTAAGTAAATGACACATATGAAGTGCCAGGCTTGGTGCTATACATGAATCTCCCTGCTCTTGCCTTCAAGGATGGCATCATCTAGCAGATGAGAAACAGGTAAGGAAATCGTTGACATAATTTGGTAGGTTTGGGGCTATGGTATCAAAAGGGAGGGCACAGCCCATTCTGGAGAAAAGAATCACAAGAAGGTTTCAGAGCAGAGCTGGTATTTGAGCTGAGGGACATTCCATAAAGAGTGAATGGCATGAGCCAGGGCCTGAATGGAGGAAAGATTATGATTTGTTTTGCATTGCAAGTAGTTCAAAATACTGCGCATGCAGAAAAAAGCCTAATACAACCAAGGATATATCAAGGAGGTAGGGGACAAAACACTAAGAGCTGCAGATCCCACATTGCAGAGAGGAATTTGGATTTTGCCTCATTGTCCATGAGGTGCCAGGAGAAGATTTCAGGCATGATCATGCTCAAGTCTTAGAGACCAAGAGTGTTAGTCAGGTGGTATGTTGCTGTGGCAGAGAAAACAACCAAAGCAATGGGAGGAAATGTGTATTGGGGGCTCACAGTTAGAGGATTGCAGTGCATAATGGCAGTGAGGCAGGCATGTCAGAGGCAGGTGATAGGCCCCAAGGGAGATGACCTCACAAAAATGGCAGATCAGAATCAAACGACAGAGAGAGGGACCAGACCATAGGTCTGGGCAAAAACCTCAAAGTCCCACCCCCAATGACTCACTTCTGCTAAGCTTAAATCCCACCTCCCAAAGTCCCATAGCTTCCACAAACAGCACCAGGATTTGGGGACAGGTTCAAATACGTGACTTTTGGGAGACTTTGAGATCTAAACCATAACTCCAAGCGTGGCGGTAAGGGAAGCTGGTAGAGAATGTTGCAAAAGTCCAAATGAGAAAAGGTGAGGCTAAATGAAAGTGTAGTAGGTTTAGTTGTTGTTGTTAGGTGCCGTTGAGTCGTGTCCGACTCATAGCAACCCTTATATGGTTTTCAATGGCTGATTGTTTTGGGATTGCCTCGGGAGTGGATTACAACGTCTTTCTCCCATTTTTGCAGTGCTGGGAATCGAACTCAGGACCTCAGAGACTGCAGAGCAGTGCTCTACCAACTGAGCTAAATCCCAGCCCCAGTAGGTCTAGAGAGGAAGTAAGTTATGTAGATACTTCTGATTTCCTCCTGGAGTGCGGGCCTCATTTTTGTTTGTGGTGAGTGCACAAATTTTCATATATTTCAATTAAGTTTCAAAAACACCCCTAAAAAGTAGATACTAGCATCTCAGTTTTACCATGGAGGATGCTGACTCTGAGAATTTAAGTAACTTGTCCAAAGCCACACAGCTGAGGACGGAAGTAGGCTGGTACTCCGATTTTCTGACTCTAAGTCAAATGCTCTTTCAATTGTACTTCCACTTAAAGAAGCCCCAGAATTCTTCTTATTCTATTTCATCACTATTCCTGAGGTATGGAAGATAGGCCATTTGTCTGGGCAGACCTTTGACTCAGAAGGCAGCTATGGCTGAAAGCCTGGCTTTGGAGTCTGAGCAACCTGGATGTGATTCCTTGAGCAATAACCCTGGAGCCTCAACTACCTCCCCTGTCACCAGAAGCCAAGAACATCTTCCAGCCGGGTTGCGAAGCCCCCAGTGCAATGTCTGGTTCAGGTCTCCTCTCAAGAAATGGTAACCAATTTTTTCTCCAGGATAGTCAGGAAAAAGCTGAATCACAGCCACAGAGATGCCCTACATTTGACTCACACATAGCTTGGTAGGAGAAGGAAACATACATAAACCAGGAGCTGGGGGAAAAAATTTTTTTTTGCATGGTTTTAATACCCTCCCATCACCTCCAGGATCATTTTTCCCACTTCCATTTGTGTTACCGAGGTCACTGGAGAGAACACCCCCCCCCCACCACGGCCCTCCCCAGGCAAGTTTAGCACTGAGCTCACTAGGTCCTTGTGTTAAGCTCCTTTAGGGGAGTTTTCTGTTCTGTTTTTTGTTTGGGTTTTTTTTTTTTCTCCCCCCACCTCCTTTCACGCTAGAATTAAGAAACCTGTAACTTGCTGCTTATCTCATTATCTCCTGCCTTGCATTTTAATGTGTCGCCTCTAAAAAGACCTCATTGATATTCCAGTTATGTATGTGTTTGTTTGTGTCTCTCGGGAAAATTTGCTACCGATCTTCCAAGTTGAGCCTTTGCGTCCCTGCAGCTCAAAGTTGGTTCTCTCTTTTGTGTAAGAAAGAAAAAATGGAGATGGTTTGAATATTTTGCATCCACAAGAAACTGTAAATAGACCATCTCAAGAGGCTCGATCCAAATCTATGCAACAAAAAGGCAGGTGAAGAATTGGGAATCTTCCCAAGATGCCGGGTTATGTCGATGAATAATTCAAGCCTAAAAGCTCTTAAAAGGACACAGTTACCTGGTTTTTCCAGATAATTAGGGACCTGACAAACAAGGTTTTAACCTAATTTAACCAGATAATTAACCAGATCATCCAGAAAAGAGCAAGCTTTTTATCCTGCCTAAATTATCCAAAGTTTCATCATTATTAGGTAACTGACAGTCTTCTCCATTATTGCTATGTGAGGTTTATATTGTGGACAGGGCTGAATCAAGCCTTGAGTTAACAGGTGACATGCCAAGGAGAAGAAAGAATTCTCTCACAAAACCTAGCTGCTCTTTTCCAGCATTACAGAACATGGCTACCTCTGTATAAAGTACATTGGGAAGCTGAAGGAATTAGTCACGTGAAATAAAGACTCCTACCAGAAGCAGAAACTAGACAGGGTGGAGACCTGATTTTGTGGACTTTTTGAGCAGATTGGATTATTTAAATAACACTTTGCTTCAAATGATTTTGGTGATGTGTTAACATTAGAAGACAGAAGTCGATAGAACAGTTTATGTGTCTAATGCTATGACTGTTACTTTGGCTGATGAAATTTTCTGTTATTTATCAGCTTCTGCTTCCTCAAAACAATCCATTGACATTGTTGCAGAGCAGACCCTTGCTGATGGTAATAAAACATACCTTTACTAAGTGCCAAACACATGCCGTGTCTTTAACATTTATTACTTTATTTAAACATGGAAAAGGCCCCTCAAGGTATGTTTTATGATTCCCATTTTACTGATAAGGAAACAGGGATTTCAAGCAGTACTGGGACAATGAGGGGCAGCTGCAGGCTGAGCTCAGAATGACTGACGTCTACACGCTGCCCTGGGTCTATCCACACAGAGTGCTGCTGTGTGAGTATCAACCTCACTGAGTTTCAGCATCTCTTACATCATGCTTTCAAAAGTATTGATCAGGACACTTAGAACAATCATAAAAAGATGGAAAAGAAAATTGATCACAGCTTTTAACTCTTTAGAGGCATATACAGGTAGGAGACCTTGGTGATTAAAACCATGGCCACCGGAGTCAACCTGGACTGAATTCTAGACCTAGTATTTATTAGCTGTGTGATCTTGAACTAATTACTCTCTCTAATCTCTGTGTCCTCCGTGGTAAAGTGGAGGGCTGTTGTAATTATTAAGAGTTGAGACATGTACATTATCACGCACGCAGTAAGCACTTGATAATTTGTGATTGTTAAACACGGGGCAGAGCGATCATTACTAGGGATGCAATGGATGATATACACAATTCTTCATCAATAGCCAATGATCTAGATAATTTAACGGGGGATAGTTAATATTTTTATGGCTGGGCACCGCTTGAAGTGCTTTGCCTATGTTAATTTGTTTAATTAATACTTGCCATAATCCTCTGAATTGAGCGACTATTATTATACCATTTACAGATGAGAAAGTTCCTTCAAATCTGAAAAAAAAGGGAGGTTAAACAAAAAACGGGCCCAAGGGCGCACAGCTGGTAAGTAGCTGAGCTACGATTTAAACCCAAAGGAGTCTTGCTCCAGAATCCATCATCTCAGGCAATATGGTTTTTCCCATCTCCCCAGCAGAAGAAAAGCAGGATATTCACTACGGTTGCAGGTCACCCCACCATCGCCACCCTGTCCTCTCTCAGTCATGAGTCGTAGCCACCGTTGTTCTTAATTGCCCAGCACTTACGCATCCCCCACCCCACAGGGCAATGACATCGAGGGAAACTCTTGAGTGCCATTTCTGAGGTTTAACCATTTTGTTCTCACAGCCTTGTACAAGTGTCCTAGTGGAATCAGACAGGAGACAAGAACTATCTCTATGTAACCACAAACCCTGACCATCCATGCGATTGCAAGAGGATATCAACACGTGAGCCTACTTTGTCCTGAGAAGAAGTAGTGGAAGAAGCCGGGCGTGGTGGCACACACTTGTCATCCCAGCACTCTGGAGGCAGAGGCAGGAGAATCTGGAGTTCAAAGCCAGCCTGGGCTACATAGTGAGACCCTGTCTCAAAACAAAATAAAACAAAACAAAACAAAACAAAAACAGAGATAGTGAAAATGAGCCAGATGTCCCATTACAAGTCCTTCCTAACCTCCATGAGTCTGTGACTGTGTGTTTATATGTGCAAGGGTGGAACGTACTGTGAACGACGCATCCCCTAGTGCAGAAGCTGCTGTCAGAGGATGAGACACTTCAGGAGGCTAATTGAGTTCTGGAGGCTGTCTACACTGGCAGAGAGAGGGGGATTTGGAACCCTTGTCACTCCTCCCCTAGCCCAGCACCCTGGCCCCTATACTCTCTCCCTCTCCTCCTGCCCCTCTCTCTCTCTCAAAACCAGTTCCACCCAACAGTGGATTAAAATAAACCTCATTTTGCTCCTATAGACAAAAGACTCGTCTGCTTTCAGGGTCCTGGGCTTGCGGATGCCTCCATCCGCTGTAAACAGTCCCCACAGTACCTGGGCACCCTCTTGCTCTGCACATTTCACCCAGACAGACCGAGCCCCGACGCACCGCATCACCCCAGAGGCTGCCTGGCCCTGCCTTGGCCCTTTTGTCACTTCATAAAGCACACTCCGAAGAAAATGAAAGGTGAAAACGAATCCCGTGAAAGGCCAACCCCATATTTTGTATAAAGATATTATTTTTTTGTTGGTTATTTATTATTGTTGGCCTTTTTGGATTAATTACGGCGCTGTTTTTCTAAGTGGCAGGAGCAATCTGTCACCCAGAATTACACAGCAGGCCACCCAGGCTCCAGGCTTCCTGTTCCCGTGCTGTAAATCAGTGTAACTTGCGGGCGAGCACGCCATGCCACCCCACGGCCGGGCCGGGCCCTGTCACCATCAACGCCGCCCGCCTCCTCTCGTCTCACCCCGAAACCCTGAAAGAGGATTTGTCCAGGAATGCCTGGGCGCCGCGGCGCGCTGACTTTATAAAGAGGCGAGGTGAGGCAACACTTTTCTTTTTCATACCCCATGGTGTTGAACTGGGATTGCAGCCTGCTCCTGTTTTCAGAGGCCTCCTTGGTAAGAGAATGTTTTTTATCTGGAGATACAATGACCGTACCCCGTACCCTGCAGTTCCCATGAAGGCCTTGCCAAAGTCCATGAATGCTGGCTTTATGAATTGGTCTTGCAGGTGTTCAGGGGGGTATGTGATCACTAATGAATAGTCGAAAAACACAGCGCCTCCGTAGCCTCTGGCACCGAGAGCTGCTAGGCTTTACAATTCTGTGAGAAAACACACATGCAACCAAAGCTTTCCCTGGGCTCCGGCGTTGCCTGAGGCCAAATATTCGTCACAGTCCATCCACGGGCTGGTGGTATGTTCCAGAAAGGAAAGGCTCTGTAGTTGCCCTCTGGGCCGGGAAGTTTGTGGTTCTTGCACAATTTCCCTTCTTTGACTCCGTACAGGCATTATTTTAGCCAAGGGTACCACTTTTTTTTTTTTTTTTTTTTTTTTGCGGTTCTTGGGGTTGAACCCAGGGCCTCACTCCTGCATGCTCTGCAAGTGCTGGACCACTGAGCTGTACCCCCAGCCCAATTCTTTTACTTTTTTTGAGACAAGGTCTCACTAAATTACGAAGACTGCCTCTGGTCTCGAACTTGCGATCCTCCTGCCTCTGCCTCCCAAGCTGCTGAGATTAAAGGTGTGCACCACCATGCCCTGCAAGGGTACCACTTTTATGCATGGGACATTTATGTAACCAAGCAGGCTGGGCCACCTGAGGGTGTGATAAGGCCCTTATGGACACTGGCCCCCGTGGCTGTCAGGAGAAAGGAGGTATCGAGAGGTCAAGGTCAAATCACTTCAGGCAATCTGCACATATCCTAGGGCAGGGGGCATGAGAACTCTGGAGAATCAAGAAAAAAAGTACTTTTCTCAACCAGGCTGGCCGTGGAGGAGGGGGCTGGGAAGAAAGTCATATTGGGTCTCCACAGAACAGGAGGCCTTAAGTCATTGTTGTTGTTGTTGTTGTTGTTGTTGTTGTTGTTAGGTGCAGTTGAGTCGGTATCCGACTCATAGTGACCCTCTGTACAACAGGCAAAACACTATTGTCAGTGCTTTTCTGCTATTCATAGGGTTTTCAATGGCTGATTGTTTTTGGGGGGAGTAGGCTGCCAGATCCTTCTCCCAAGCCTACAGTACCTGGTGTTCCCAGGTGGTCTCCCATCCAAGTACCAACCAGGCCCTACCCTGCTTAATTCCGAGACCTGACAGGATCGGATGCCACAGTGGTACAGCTGTAGGCTTAAGTCTATAGAGAACCCATTATATCACCTCACATTATGGGTTGAACATGAAATGCCCCCTAAGGTTCATGGTTTAAAGCCAATATCCCCACCTGGTGGCCCTATTTTGGGAGGTTCTGGACACTTTAGGAGGTGGGTCCTGGTTTGTGGAAGTAGGTCGCTGGGGACATGTCCTTGTCCTTGGAGGCAATATTGTGCCCTGGCCCCTTCTTATTTTCTTCTTTCTCTGTTTCTTAGTTGCCATGTTGTGAACTACTCTGCTCCAGCATATCTGCCATGATGAGCTGTCACTTCTGAAACCATGAGCTACAATAAATCTTTCCTCCCCTTCAAGTGGTTCTTTCACGTATTTAGGTCACAGCTATGAGAAAAGTAACTAAAATATCCTACCTTAGAAAAGCCACCCGGGAATCGAGGATGGTAAAGACAGGATCCCTGTTAGACAACCCAGCCTGTCCTTCCCGCCCCAGCCCCAGGGACAAGCAGAGCTGAAACACCATAGGTGGGAGAGGAAATGCTTGCTGTTCTTCTCCCTCTTCCTACCCGCTCTTCCTCTCTACCACACGCTCTCTCTGTGCTAACAACTGGAAATATCTTGGGTAGTAATTAGACCAACTCTCCAGCCTTCCTGAGAGCAGCAAAGGATCCGGGGACTTTGCTGAGAGAAGTCCAGCGTCTCTGGCAGGCTGAAAAGATATCAAGGTCTCTTGAACAATACAGACTCTATCTTCAGTGGTGACAAACTAAAAACAAAACATGGGGATGTTGCAGAAATCTGGAAGTCTACTGTGGGGACCACAGGGCTTTGGGCAGTAGCATGCAACAACTTCCAGTAGCTTCCATCTCCGGGAACAGCTCAAATCCCTGACACCAGGAGCCCCCACAGCCCCAGTGAAAGACAGGGGGACTGGCAGGATGGCAGGGCTTGGCCTGCCTGAGAGGAAGGCGTCCAGTCTAACAGCACTGTCGCCCTGAGCTCCTCCCTCTCGTCCAGAGCCAGCAAGAATGGCCCAGAGCAGAGCTGGGATTGGAGGTCAGAATCCAAACCCTC
Organism: Pedetes capensis; assembly: GCA_007922755.1. Lineage (NCBI taxonomy): Eukaryota > Metazoa > Chordata > Mammalia > Rodentia > Pedetidae > Pedetes > Pedetes capensis. The sequence continues at coordinate 138,701 of VMDO01003199.1, forward strand.
GTGGTTACTCAGAAATATTAGAAAATACTAACATCTGTACTTGAGGAATAGAAAGAATTTTAAAATACAAAGAGTAGCAAACTCTTCCTCCCAAAATAGCTGCCTTCCTTGGGTTTTTATACCTCTCCTAATTCAAGCCACCACCTATACTGACCCCCAAGACACCAAAACTACCCAGGGCCACCGCAATGGTCATAGGTAGGTGGAAGGGGAAGTCTTTGAATTAATGACATTTCAGAAGCATGGCAGAAGGCATTCTATTTCCAAAAATGTTTCACAACTTGGCGCCCTAATGCCAAAAATTCCACAATCAGAGATGTATTCATTTGGCTTGACCCACATCTTGAGCTACCATAAAACAAATATCTACTCAGCAAATATCTACTGAGTACCTTTGCACCATGCATGTTTCTACTGTCATAGCACTAATCCATATGGGTCATCAAATTATTTCCTGAATGCATTATTTTGGCAGAGGAGGAGGACTACAGGGAGACCACCTAAAGGGAAGCTGAGTTGGGAAGGGCTGTCCCTGAATAGAAAACAGAAAGGACCAGAATTGTATAACAATGGCAAGAGAAGATAAATTCCACCTGCTTCATTCATCCACTCATTCATTCCTTTACTCATTCATTCAATCACTCATTCATTCACTCATTCAGTAAATATGTCTTGAACATCTCTTTGGAGCCAGCACCTGAAGACAGATCAATGAGTAAGACAGATATAATCCCTCTCCTCAGGAAGCTATGTGTAGTGTGGGAGATAGAAAAATACCTAGACAATTCCAGTAAAACAGGACTAGCCAGAGTCAGGGCGGGCACAGGATGTTAAAAGTGCACACATGGTGATCCCAGAAACCAAACCCAGGGAGAGGGGCAACAAGAGAAAACTTCACGAAAGCAACAAATCCACAGATGTAGAGGCTGGGGATCCAGCTATCCTGAGAGTGGGAACACGCACAATTTCTCGACAGGAGTCTAATGCCTCCTTTTTCCACGATGTCAGTTCCCATAGTACCCACTACCTACAGCCAACCAGGCTCCAAAAATATTCAATGGAAAATCCCAGAAGTCAGTATGTTACAGATGACAAAACACACATGATTCAGTGCTGTATAACGAACTCTCCCACGATTCCTCTCCGTCCCACCTGGGAAATGCCTCATCCCTTTGCTCAGCCTGTCCACACTTTTTACGCCCCTACTGGTTAGTCACTGGGCAGCCATCGTGGATGTCAGATCAACTGTCTCAGGAAGGCAGTGCTCATGTGTAGAGTTTGGCACTCTCTGACAATTTAGGTACCCACTAGGAGCTTTCAAAGATACCCTCTGCAGGTATGCAGCAACTACTGTAATATTGTGCTCCCTAGTTCCGTAACTGGAAGATAGAACATCAAAGTACAGCTGAGGCAAGAGTACACATCACCTGTGGGTCTAAGCCATGGCTTGGCTAAGATCCCACCAAAGACCATGTTGTAAATAGTATAGGCTCTGTGGTTCAGGAGGTCTGGTGAGTGTAGTTCAACAATCTCATGGTAGCAGGAAGGCAGCCACAGGAAGTTGGTGAACAAATGGGCATAGCTATGTTTCAATAAAACTTTATTTATAAGAAAAGGCAGTAGGGTAGGTTTTGCATATGAATTGTAGTTTGTCAACCCCCTCATCTCACCAAGGGGTTGGAAGACAAAGGAAAGTTCACCTGCTAAGATGAACATCTCTCGTTGTTGCTGTTAGGTGCCGTTGAGTCGGTATCCGACTCATAGCGGCCCTCATAGGGTTTTCAATGGCAGACTGTTTCGGGATTGCCTTGGGAGTGGATTGCCAGGCCCTTCTCCCATTTTTGCGGTGCTGGGAATTGAACTTGGGACCTCAGAGACTGCAGCACAGTGCTCTACCAACTGAGCCAAATCCCAGCCCTGAACCTCTCTAGTAAATCATAAATGTCAAGGACTCTGAAGAAGAAGGGCCAAAAAGTGCAGAAGGGAAGACAATTTTATATTCTTCCTCCTCCTTAGTTTGTTTCCCTCTTACTGTGTCCTTTCCTTAATTTTGTGGGCTCACCAAACTCTCCTAAGATGGGTGCCCAGCCCATCAGAGATGCTCCGTAGAGGCTTAGGAAGCGTGAACACAGATCTGCTTGTCAGGCCTCACAAGGTCAGAAGGGAGGAACAGTGGCTGGGGCCAGGCGCCATCCTGCCCAATGACCTAGAAGCTCAGGAATCTGATCAGGCCACTTTGCAGAGGCGTCCACCCCACCAACTGCCCATCAGTTTCTATTCTGATGGCCAAGAATGAGAACAAAAGAAGTGAAATGCCAGCAGCTTTCAGGCTCTCCTCACCCAATTCCACGGCCTTTCTGTTTTTACCTATTCAAATCTATTCTGAGCCTAGTAACCAAAGGGCAGTCTGAGTCTCTCAAACTGCTGCTCTTAGCTCTTAAGCGAAAAAGTCTGTCACAGCTTTCTCCTCATATGAAGTGGACCATGAAGAACAATTCTAGACATACTGGACTCTCTATTATTGGTGGCGGCTACTTCCCCCTAATAACAATTACCACTCCTATGGCCAATGGCACACATTTCAAACGGTATCCTTCCATTTATAAAATTCCAGGGAAGAAAGCACCAGTATATTTACATCAAGCGAAGAATCTGAAACTAAGTACAGTACTGCAACCTATTGGAAATGACATGCTTGTCATATAGGAACTAGGAATTGACCTACTGTTTTTGTATATGAAAGAGAGCACAGGAGAAATCAGCATTTTAAAGAAAATAAATTGGTGCAGATCACTCTACATTAGTTAGGTTTTTGTCACTATGACAAACACCTACAACTAGCAATTTAAAGTTTTTTGTTGTTGTTATTGGGTGCCTTGTTGTTGGGTGCCATCAAGTTGGATCTCACATGACCTTTCTATGTTTGAGCCCAATGTTGCAGCCATTGTGTTTCTTCTCTTTTTGAGTCATGCCACATCAGTAAAAGTAAAGGAGGGAGGATTTACTTTGGCTCACAGTTTCAGATGTTCCGGGCCTCTGAGGCTTGTTCCACTTGTACAGGCATGTGGCGAGGCAGAACATCATGGCGGCAGGAGTGAGAGGGAGGGCATAGTAGTTCACCTCATAGTGGCCAGGAAGCAGAGGGAGAGACCAGGAAAAGCCTGGAACACGGTGCATCTTTCTAGGGCATGAGCTCCATGACCTCCCTTCTTCAAATTGGTCCCACCTCCTGATTTTCACCACCTCTCAATAATGCCATCAAATTACAAATTCATCAATAAGTTAATCAGTTGATGAGGTCAGAGCCTTCCTGATCCGATCACTTCCCAGTGTCCCACCTCTGAACACTGCTGCCTGGGGGACCAAACCTTCAACATATGACCTTTGGGGGGATATGCCATATCCACACCGTGACACGCACCGTCCAACAGGTACATGGGAGCCACATGTGTGGGTTAAAAGTTCTCCAGTGGCCACGTGAACCAAGTAGAAAGAAAAAGGGGAAATTAATTTTCCATTTTAAATTTATCCCCAATATATTAAAATGTTATTTCATCATGCAGCCAATATAAAAATTTCAAATAAGCTATTTTACCTTCTCCAAAACCTAAAAACCTAGCATGTATTTTATATGTAGCAGATTGGGACGAGCCCCATTTCAATGCAATAGCCCCGTGTGGTTGATGACCAGTGAGCAGAGCAGCTGCAGACACAGATAAAGAAAGAAGAAGAAGGTGACAGGTCATATCTACCACTCAAGTCAAACTCCCTTCAAAAAATAGATATTGTGTTGTAGACAGGTTTTACCAGAAATAGAGCTGAGAAAGCTAACAGTGACCCTTCCTTGGCCCCCAGAACGGGCAACTCGGGGTTCTGATACTGCACTGCACGGCGGGTCACCCAGGCAAACAATGTCCAGTCATCAATAACAGAGGACCTACATCCTGGGCTGCTTACAAAGCCTCTGTCCATAAGCGGTCTCCATAATCATTTTCAGCCACTGTGAGGTCTGACAGGAAACTGACCTAGGAAGCCAGACAAATTATGGCTGCAGCCAGGCCAGCCAGCCTCCCACTCCATCCCCCAGTGAAACCCAAGCTGTTTGGAAGCCACTCCTCTGCTTTCTGGAAGGTGAGAAAGGGGAGGTTCATAGAGAGGCCACGAGTGCCCTGGACAGCACAAACCACAGCCACAGAGTTCCAGGTCACTGGCACTTGGCACATCCATTGGGAACAAGCACCCAGGGGCGTGCACAGGGGGACAGTCAGCTGTCTCTTGCTGGGTGGGCCTGGAGCTACTTGTTTTTCCTCCCTGGCCTCTCAATTGCTCCATCAGGAAATCTCCACGGTGACACCTCATCTGGGCCCCCACTCCCAAAGGTCCTGAGTCACACCATTCCTTGCACCAAGGTTTAAACTACGTTTGGATAAAGCGATCTCTGGGTTCATATGGGATGCCTTGAGACTTGATTCCTGCCGAGGAGACTGAAGAGACACAAAAGGAACCACCCAAAAACAAAAGTGATGCTATAGAAGTCTAACGCTCCAGTCTGTGTGAAAACAGACTGGAGAGACATCAGGTAGGAAACAGCCTCGTTCGCTGGAGTGGACTCCACCTCTGTCCTCCTTGCAGACAGGAAGCCCAGGCCCTGCTTAAGGATTATAAACTGCAGATTGAAAACTTGAACCGAGATGGTGCCAAGCCAGCGTCTATTGAAACCGAGCATCCGGGATTATTCCAACACACCGGACTGATTAGCTAGGAGACTTCAAGCAAGTCACAGCAGCGCGCTGAGCCCTGCTATGATCTGCAAAACATGTAGAGATGCCCTGGCTTCTGATGCTGCTGGAATCTGTTTCTGTACCCGCTGCACATTCTTTGTCAGCCACAGGCTCTGAAACAGCCACCAAATGGACAAGCCAGTGCACCACACACAGGACAGCAGGATGCCCCTGCTATAGTTTTCTCCTGGATTTCAATAAATTCTAAGGTGCTAGAGACTCATTCAATGGGAAGGGCCAGAAAGGGAGGTGCAAGTTGGGGGAAGGCAGAGCTGAAGATTGAAGAGTCCTGTGATTTGGGAGGCTTAGGGCCACCCCCCAAGCCCTAGGTAAAACGCTGCTGTTGCCACCTGCATCTGGATCTTGAGCTCCATATCAAGTTCCTTCCACTCCAGCTGTGTCCCCTCAATCTGCAGAATTTCTCAAATGCTCCAGATTTTCTGGCTGGTTTAACAGCCTTATGGAAGGGTTAAAATCTCAAATTTAAACTGTCAAAACTGTTTAAGGTCAAACAAAGCCTCAATGATCTAGCTGCAACCAGATTCTTTTCAACAATGGGAGGCAACGGAACACCAGAATCACTTGGTTTTTCAATTTTCCCCCTTTCAATAGATGCTAAGAAATTTTGCTATACACTTAGAAAGCAATAGTAAGAAAATAAAGGTCTCAAACTTACAATCCTCCTGCCTCAGCCTCTCCGGTAGCTGGGATTATAGGTGTGTGCCATGGTTCCTGGATTCCATCCTGATTTTTGATTGGGCAATTTTCTTCAATCTCTGAGCCTCAGTTTCAGTATCTGTAAAAAGAGAGAAGTAGCCAATTTTCTAACCAGCAACATACAAATATATTATGTCAGCCTGGTGGTACAGCATCTAGCTGTAATCCCAGCTACTGGATAGGTAAGGCTGGAGGATCACGAGTTCAAGATCAGAGGAAGCCTGTGCAATTTAGCAAGACCCTGTCCCAAAATAAAAAATAAAAAAGGGGGACTGGAGATGCAGCCCAGTGGAACAGTACTTGTCTAACACGTGCAAGGGTGTGAGTTCAATCTCCAGTTCTGTGAAATATGGGGTATGTGTGATACTGATAATATAATAGTAGAGCAACTTGAATGGAGAAGAAAAACAAAAAACTAGTAAGAGGGACTGTGATATACACATAGATCAGCTTTTTCTCTCCCTTATTTTCTAAGAGTTTTGAAATATGATTAAAGAAAAAAATTTAGGGCTGGGCGTGGTGGTGCATGCCTGTAATCCAAACGGCTCAGGAGGCAGAGGCAGGAGGATCGCAAGTTCAAGACCAGAGGCAGTCTGCGTAACTTAGTGAGACCCTGTCTCAAAAAGTAAAAAAATGGGCTGGGGGTGCAGTTCAGTGGTCCAGGACTTGCAGCAAGTACGAGGCCCTGGGTTCAACCCCCAGTAATGCCAAAAAAAAAAAAAAAAGTATACATACACACACACACACACACACACACACACACACATATATATATATATATATAGTATTTAATATAAAGTCACTTGATATTGATGAACAAAATAGGAGGGCAAATCACAGTCACTTCTTAATTTTCCATGTGCCACTGAATTCCTAATCTATCATCAATGTTTTAAAATCCAAATTGATTTCCCCTGGTCACTAAGAACACCTCAGAGATAACCTCAGTCAATCAAAACATATGGCAGCAGTCCCTAATAGGGACTGGTTTGGTTGAAGACAATTTTCCACAGTTAGGGGACAGGGATTGTTTCAGGATGATTCAAAAGATGAGGAGCAGCTGTAGAAATGAAAATACCAAGGAAGCTTTGCTCACTCACACGCCGCTCACCTCCAGCTGTGCAACCCAGCTCCTAAAAGGCCATGGCTACTATTGCTCTGGTCTGTGGTGGGAGCATTGGGGACCTCCAAATGTATATATTTATTTTGCACTGTGAGGTCATCTTGGGAAAGATGAGAAGCTCCAGTCTGCACCTAAAGAGGCGACAATGATGCCAAGAAAACAAGATTAACATACAGGAAAAACTTGTTGTTGTTGTTAGGTGCCATTGAGTCTGTATCTGACTCATAGCGACCCTCATAGGGTTTTCAATGGCGACTGTATCGGGATTGCCTTGGGAGTGGATTGCCAGGCCCTTCTCCCATTTTTGTGGTGCTGGGAATTGAACTGGAGACCTCAGAGACTGCAGCGCAGCGCTCTACCAACTGAGCTAAATCCCAGCCCACACAGGAGAAACTAGGATTAACATCTAGGAAAATGTGACTAAGAACAGGGGTCAAACTGTGGGGCTCAAACTCTGGAAATATGTGAATGTTCAGAGTCACCATGGACAATGTCACAGAAAACTGGGATTTAGAGAAATCTTGAAAACTGGATCACATTTATCTGCGAGATAGAATGGAGAATACAGGAAACAGGGAAGGACATTTGTTAACAATTATTATTCACCAGCCCTCTATAGGTGACGTCACATATGTAATTGCATTATCTCCTCCCACCCATCCTGTGATGCAGCCATTTGACAGATAAGGAAACTGAGGCTCCAATATGGTGCTGTGTTCGGGGATAAAGTGGGAATCTGACTGATTATAGGAGACACGTGTGTCTCAGGACATAACAAAACATAAACTAGAACATAGATGACAGATACCTGTGTCATGCAATATGGTGGCCACAGCTAATGTGTCTATTGACCATGTGAGATAAGTCCAGTTGTGACTAAGGAAGTGAAACAGTGTGAACTATTTCTCTGTTAAGCCCAACACAACTTTATTATTTTGGCAGGACTACATTTTACATTGGGCTAGGGTTTAGCTCAGTTGGTAGAGTGCCGTGCTGCACTCTCTTAGGCCCTCCGTTCAATCCCCAGCACTGCAATAATGGGAGAAAGACCTGGCAATCCACTCCCAAAGCAATTCCCAAACAGTGAGTCATTGGAAACCCTATGAGGGAGCCAGGCACAGTGGTGCATGCCTGTAATCACAGCAACTCGGGAGGCGGAGGCAAGAGGATCCCACATTCAAGACCAGAGGCAGGCTGCATAATTTAGTGAGATCCTGTCTCAAAAAAGTAAAAAAAAACAAAAAAGGGCTGGAGGTGGCAGCTCAGTAGTCCAGCACTTGCAAAGCATGCAAGCACAAGGCCCTGGGTTCAACCCCCAGTACCACAAAAAAACAAAACAAAACCCTATGAGGGTCGCTATGAGTGAGGCCTAACTCAATGGCACCTAACAACAACAACAACATTTTACATTAAGCATTGAAAGTTTAGCTTCCAAGAAGTGATGTAAGTTTTAAAATATATATGGAATTTGGAAACTCACTATGAGAATTGAATGCAAATATCTCATTAACAATTTTTAACGTTGACTAAATGTTGAAATGTTGAAAATGCCATTGAAAACCCTGTGAGGGCTCCTGGATAGGGAGAATTAATATTGTAAAAATGGCTATCCTACTAAAAGCAATCTATAGATTTAATGCAATACCCATTAAAATTCCACTGACTGACTTTACAGAAATAGAAAAAAATGATCCAAACATTCATATGGAACCACAAAAGACCACGTATAGCTAAAACACTTTTAAGCTGCAAATCTAATGCAGGTGGAATCACAATCCCTGACTTCAAACTTTACTACAGGGCAGTGGTTGCAAAAACAGCTTGGTACTGGCACAAAAATAGGCCCGAAGACATCTGGAACAGAATAGAAGACCCAGATAGATATACCTCAACACACCTATAGCCACCTGATTTTCGACAAAGGAGCAAAGCAAGTAAACTGGAAAAAGGATAGCCTCTTCAACAAATGGTGCTGGGAAACATGGTCATCCACGTGCAGAAAAATAAAAGTGGATCCGCATCTCTCAATATACACGAGAGTTAACTCAAAATGGATAAAAGATCTCAACATAAAACCAGAAAATTTAAAACTTATAGAAGGCAAGATAGGCAATACACTCCATCATATAGGCATTGGAAAGGATTTCCTTAATAGGGCTCCAATTGCTCAAGGAATTGCAACAAGAATAGATAAATGGGATCACATGAAATTAAAAAGCTTCTGCACAGCAAAAGAAACAATTAACAGAGTCAAGGAAACCTCCACGGAATGGGAAAAACTCTTCGCATTTTATACATCAGACAAAGGTCTAATTACTAGAATTTATAAAGAACTCAAGAAAAAAAAAAACCCCAAAACCAAACAACCCAATACACAAATGGGCAAAGGAACTGAGTAGACAGTTCTCAAATGAAGAGGTCCATAAAGCCATGAAACACATGAAAAAGTGCTCAACATCCCTAGCCATTAGGGAAATGCAAATCAAAACAACGCTGAGATTTCACCTCACACCAGTAAGAATGGCCAAGATCAATAAAACAAACAACAACAAATGCTGGCGAGGTTGCGGGGAAAAGGGAACACTCTTACATTGTTGGTGGAGCTGTAAATTGGTGCAACCACTGTGGAAATCAATATGGAGGTACGTCAAAAAACTAAAAATAGATCTACCATATGACCCAGCTATAACACTACTGGGAATTGACTCAAAGGGAGATGGGTCATCATACCACAGAGACACCTGCATCTCCATGTTCAATGCAGTGCTTTTCACAATAGCAAAGATATGGAATCAACCAAAGTGCCCTTCAACAGAAGAATGGATTAAAAAAACTATGGTATATATACACAATGGAATACTATTCAGCAATCAAGAAAAATGAAATAGGGTCATTCACAGCAAAATGGATGGAATTAGAGAAAATTATTTTAAGTGAACGAACACGAGCTCAGAAAGAGAAACAACACATGTTCTCACTCATATGAGGGAGCTGATTCAAAACTACAAGAAGGAAAAATCCTACTCAAAGGTCAGACCATAATAAAGGGGGGGGAGGGAAGATAAGAATGATGTCAATATAAATGGACTAGAAATCTCATGTAATTGTTCTAACAAGATAAAAACAAAGACCACTACAGGAAAAGTTTCTATCTTAAACAGAACTGGAACCCAAGGACATATAGAAAAAAACTACTAAGTAAAAGATAGAGAAGACTTGGATGGGAAACTTAGATGGGAAGAGGGGGAGGGGGGAAGCATAGGGGAGGGTAAGGGGTAACCTATATGAATAATGTTTATCAAATTGAATATA
>VMDO01003200.1:0-16145 GCA_007922755.1 Pedetes capensis
AAAAAAAAAAAAAAAAAAAAAAAAAAAAAAAAAAAAAAAAAAAAAAAAAAAAAAAAAAAAAAAAAAAAAAAAAAAAAAAAAAAAAAAAAAAAAAAAAAAAAAAAAAAAAAAAAAAAAAAAAAAAAAAAAAAAAAAAAAAAAAAAAAAAAAAAAAAAAAAAAAAGAAGAAGAAAAAGAAAGAAAAAAGAAAAAAAAAAAGCTATACAAGCTCTGTAAGGCACTTTTCAGTTACAGCATTCTATGATCTTATAAACTTTAGACTATAGTTTCTTATGTGTGAATACTGATTAAATTGGTACTATGGGCCAAATGGGGCTAGGATTTAGCTCAGTTGGTAGACTGCTGCTCCATACTTTCTGAGGACCAGGGTTCGATAACCAGCACCACACAAACAGGAGAAGGATGTGGCAGTCCACTCCTGAAACAATCACCCATTGAAAATCCTCCGAGGGTCACTATGAGTTGGACATGATTCAACGGTACCTAACAACAACATGGGCCAAACACTTCTATATAAATTGGCATTCAGTCTGTAGAATAAATGTAAGAAGGAAGAATATCTCTCTTCATTTTATAAATGAAAAAAAGACTTCCAGAAGTTAAGAGACTTGGCTACGGTCATCTGGCCAGTAAGTGACAGAGCCAGTCTGGAGTCTTTGCCCCTCACCTCTGGTTCTTTATAAGAATTATCAATAGAAAACATGACTCAAGAATCGCTGTGGGGGTGTTGGCTCAGTTTTCCCTTAAGATGTGTTTCCTAGCTTAGAAGAATCATGTATCATTGTAAAAAATACATGCAAAAGACTCCTTGAAGATTGCGGAGGCAGCCTGGGCGCTTGGCAGCCTTGGTAGATCATTGACACTCAGCAGGAAAGTGTGGGAGGCGTTTAAGGAATGAGAATCAAGAGCCGGACACGCAGGGGCTGCTGGTGGTTAATTGTTCACCAGCTGCAGAAGGCATGGCTGAGAGGGTAGCTGGGGGAGTGGAACATTGACCAGCTCTGATTTAGATGCAGGAATGTGGCAGGGAGGCACGGAAAGGTCAGGGGGAGCCCTGGCACCTGAGACAGCTCCTGTGGGCCAAGCTTTTCTCCCAGGGACTGAGGCAAAGGGAGTAGGCTCCGAGGGGAGGAAGGGGCCGCTGGCCTCAAAGTGCATGTATTTCACCAGCTCCGTGGCCATTCCCAGAACCTGTTGGAGGAAAAAAAAAATGGTGAGGTCATGTTTGGCGTTTTCAACCCACCAAACCGTACTTACTAAATTTTGCACAGCTGTGACCAGAGCATGTGGGGCAGGAAAAACAAAGATAAATAAATTAGATACTGCCCTTGCCTCAGAGCCAAAATGGAAAATGCAATGACTGTGCTTGAAGGCCCTTGGGCCTGGGTTCAAGTGTTGGCTCCACTTAGCCATGCAACCCTGGGCAATTTAGTTACCGGCTGAGGCTCAGTTTTACTCATCTGGAAAAGAAAAGTAATATAACTTATCTCCAAGTTACAATGATTCCATGAGAATGAGAAAGCTCCTGACGCCTAGATTAATCAAGGTTGACTGGAAGGGAATGAGAGACAGCACCATAACTTAAAATCACCCAAGGCCTCCCACAGCCCTGGGGAAGGGTTCAAACCCTTCCTTCCTTCCTTCTGTGATCTGGCCCTAGCTCATTTCTATAGCTTCCCTCTCTCCCTCCCTCTGGACCCCCACTCCCACCTCAATCTTAGCAGTCTTGTCTGTGACACCCTTAGAACCAATATCCTGGATGCAGGGGCTCGGTGTTCCTTTCCTTAGCATTTTCTTTAAGTCACCCGGGGAAGTTGACTTAGCCCCTCTTTTAGCACAACCTTCCAAGTTACCTTAGTCCTTTTCTGGGCTTAGCCCTGAGCCCAGTGGGGCTGCGCTTGCTCACCACAGACATCCCTTGACAAGAAGCATGTTGCATTTCTCTTAAAACACAAAAGTTCTCTGGCTGGCTGCCTGGTTTCTGTTATATAGACTCCGATTAAATTTCTCTTGGACTAGTTTATAAAGCCCCTGGATGTTAGACTGAGAAGTGATTTACATCTTCTCTTGGCAGGGACTCATCCAAGTGAGAACTGCCTTGAAAAGTAACTATTTAACTGAAGCTTGTACATTGTGTACGTATGAGTGTGTGCGGTGTGAACAGGCACATACATGGTGTACATACGAGTGTGTGCGCCGTGTGAACAGGCACATACATGGTGTACATACGAGTGTGTGCGCCGTGTGAACGGGCACATACATGGTGTACATATGAGTGTGTGCGCCGTGTGAACAGGCACATACATGGTGTACATATGAGTGTGTGCGCCGTGTGAACAGGCACATACACACGCCGGCTCTGGTCAGGTTGCTAAGCTCTTCTGATTGGTTGGCAGCCTTCAGAAGTAGAAAATCAAGACACAGGAAAATGTTTTACAAATATGCTAACCTCAATGGTAATAGGATTGCTATGACTAAGTTTTAGAATTGACTCTGTACTCCCTGGCAAGCAAAGCAAAAGGAAAGAAAATCAATCAGGGATGGAGATCTCAACATCAGAAAGGAGGGTCCTCCTAACTCTTCTTGTGGGTATGGAGAACACGACAATAGGAACTATCATTTACTGAACACTCGCTATGTGCCAAGAGCATGTTTAGTGCTTACAACTACCCAAATTAGGTTTTTATTTTATGGTTGAGAAAACTAGACTGGCCCGGTGAAGAATTTGGTAGATTTCCCAGCTAGTAGGATCTGGAACCTGAATTGCCACCTAAGTAAGTCTGCTCCTAGCTACTAACACTGTCTTAGCCTGGGATAGACATGTGTTCAGCAATGTTTTGATAGCAAGTATACTGCTTCTTTATGGCTGTTGGGCCTTCAAGTAGAAGTCTTAGAACTTTGGGATTTGTTTAATGTCATTCAGCCTGGATATGAGTTTAGTTGTCAGCAGCTAAGTGAGGAAGGTGCCCTTAGAGGCAAACGCCTGTATTAATGTACCTTCAAAATGTTCTTTCTTTTGGCTGCAGTTGAGACCTTTTTTGGGAAAAGAAAAGCTTTTCCAGAAGTATTCCTGTCCTTCATCTTTAGGACGTAAGCTAAATGTGTCCAGAAATGTTCCTGTCCACCATCTTTCCTTCCTGAACTATGACTTTAAACTGAGCACGCCCAGGAATGTACATCTTAAACTGAGTATGCTTGGGAATGTTCCCACCCCAAAATGCCTTCCTATATGAATATGTATTTTTGTTGTTGCTGTTAGGGGCTGTCGATAGGCTCTCCAGATAAAATCCTCATTCTTCCTTTGTTCAAGGGGTGTATTGCTTTGGAATAGTTACCATGATCTCCTTACCACTGCAAAGTAATACATCTTTCTTCACCCTTATTTCTTGACTGTGCTTGTTTTAACTATGCACTCACTATGATGTGAACCCACTGAATTCAATTACAAAGTGACTGAGGCTCAGAGATTTGCTCTGCCCCCTTTTTCATCAGAAGATGAAATATAAAACTATACCTATACTAGGTGCCATACCTTCATTTTCTCTTTAAAACTCAACAAATAATAATAAAAATAACAGCAACAAAAATCTCCTCATATAGGTCTTAATAAAGGGTAATTTGTTACAAGTTATAAGATCGGTATGAGATTTTTGTTATTGCTTTTTTTTTTTTTTTTTGGTGGTACTATGGGTTGAAACCAGGGTCTCACACTTGCATGTTCTTCAAGTGCTGGACCACTGTGCTGCACCCTCAGCCCATGTTTTTTTTTTTTTTTTTTTGTTGTTGTTGTTTTTTTTTTCACTTTTTGAGACACGGTCTAGCTAAGTGACGCAGACTGCCTCTGGTCTTGAACTTGCGATCCTCCTGCCTCTGCCTCCCGAGCCGCTGGGATTATAGGTGTGTGCCACCACACCTGGCATGTTGCTATTATTTTTATTATCATTTTTTAGCACACAAAATAATGAGTTTCATTATAACATTTTCATATACTTATATCAGTGTACTTTGCTTATAGGGAGTTTAAACAAAAGGGGACCTACTTTATAAAGAAGTTTACCGGGGGAACTCAAGGGCAACAAGTGTTTCTGGGCTTCCTAAGGGAAATGAGAAGGAGAAACTGAGACTTCAAAACCCAGACAAAGCCAGGCACCTTGATGTATGCCTGTAATCTCAGCCACTGGGGAGGCTGAAGCAGGAGGCTGGTGAATTCAAGGCTAGAGGCAGCCTATGCAATTTAGCAAGACTCTTGTCTCAAAATTAAAAAATAAATAGGGGCTGGAGATGCAGCTCAGTGGTAGCATATGCCAAGCATGCCTGAGGCCGTGGGCTCAACACCCCAGTAATGCAAAACAAAACAAACAAACAAACCACAGATGAAAGAGCTACTTCTCTGCACTTCGTATGAGAGTGGGTGTAACTCCATTAGGGGTTACACTCTTGGAGTTTGATTGATAAATTTGGGGAAAGAAGCAGGAACTCACACTTCGGCCGTTTCTCCTCCCTTTCTTCTTCAGAGGCCCTCCGAAAGCCCACAGTCTGTCTCCCCCCACCTAAGTCGGGAGGGCCTCTGGCTCTTCAGGGTGCCCTGCAGGAAGTCTTTCTCATCACAGGCTTGGCTAGACCACGCTTACCTACAAAAGCTGATGTGTTGCTGTTCCTCTGCCATCACTGCTTCCATCCCTTAATTAGCTTACAAGTGAGGCAAGGAAAAGGGAGGCTACTTATTGGGCCCCTCAAACTTCACCTTGTAGCCGCGCAGAGCTGCCCAGGCATGGTCTTACCCCATTTCCCAGAGCAAGAATCAACAGACTCTGGATTTTAGTCTCAAATTCTTTTGAGATTTCTAACTGACCTAACTTAGGTCCGTCTGTCTTCAGTCCAGGCCATTCTTCCAGAGGCTGGGAACCACATGGAAGTCAACAGGGAGAAGACTTGTCAGAGGAAAAGAATCTGGGCTGAGCAGATGCCTGAAGGCTTCTCTTATAGGTACGTGTCATCCTCTCCTTTTTCCAAGTGTAGGAATTGCATCTTAGGGAGAAGGCAGCCTCATAGTTAATATCAGAGGTGAAATTCATAGTTCTGATTGAGCATAAGACTATATCCTCATCATAGAGTTATGAGGCTCTGAAGCCAGCCCTGAGCTGCACGTTCTCAGGTAGGCATTGATAGAATGCTTGGTATTGTAAATTACTTCAACAGTAATACTGACAGCAAAGCCAAACTAAGATGTTGCCTTCTCGTTGTAGTGACACTTCCTTTTCCTTTCTCTTTCTGGATTACCCAAGAGGTGTAGGGGCTGCAGAGACTGAAAGACTACTGCATGTGGTGCCAGAATGTCTCTATTTCCAATGTCTGGGTCCTTCAATTACATTGATTTAACCTTTAACCCTTTCATCATTATTCAAGTTTTTTGTTCATTTAATCAATGTACATATTGTTGTTGTTGTTGTTAGGTGCCGTTGAGTAGGTATCCGACTCATAGCGACCCTCATGGGGTTTTCAATGGCTGACTGTTTCGGGATTGCCTTGGGAGTGGATTGCCAGGCCCTTCTCCCATTTGTGCAGTGCTGGGAATTGAACTCGGGACCTCAGAGACTGCAGCGCTCTACCAACTGAGCTAAATCCCAGCCCAATGTACATATTAGTATAATGTATATGCTTATTATGTAACTAATGTATAAACCATATACAGTGTATACTATATCATAAGATACCATGTAATACAGATGTTCTGCTATTGTATCAATAGATATATTGGGATACCTACCACGTTCCAGGCACTTAAAAGTACAATAAATCCTACCACATGCTCAGCTTCTACTATGAGAAATGTACTAAAACTACCTACACTGGGGCTAAGGGTTTTCAGGAACCATGGAAACAGTGGCACTATTTGGAGTCTGAGGACTCTTGTGAAGATCACCCGGTAAACCTCTGAGAGGGAAAAGAAGGATGCTGCTATAATCATCTTCCTCTTTGATGTCATTGTCCTTCCCATCCCTCAGTCCCATACAGTATCACTAACTCTCCCCTTTCCCAGTGTCTTACCTCACTTCCCTGGAGATGAAGTGTGTTCTTTGTGGATTTCTCAGTTGGTCAGGTTCCCAGCCTGAATGCTGCCTCCAGGACCTGGTAGCTAAGGGAAATAACAGCCACTTCCACATGGTCTGGAGCAACTTAGTGTGTTGGGAGAAAACTGATCACCTTGCCTCTTCGAGTGTCTTTGGAATCAGTGGTCGTGTGGTTGAGCTAGGCAGGAATGCAATAAATTTGTCAGGCAGCTGAGAGTCAGTGAGCCAGACTTTGTGCTGAACTTTACCAAGCAGTGGCTACTACAACTATTAAAGACTGATAGGCGTTCAGGTCAAAGAGTATACCAGCAGCTGATGGGGCCAAGGCCATGACTCTACAGTGAGGTGACAAATGCACCACCTGAAGGTCTAGGAGTAGAATCTCAGTGAGCTGGCGGAACTTGCTGACCAGCTCATGCCCAGTGATTTCAACGTTCATAGCATGTCAACTGAACTCCTGCAGCAAATGCAATCCATCTAAGCAAATCCAGGTCATGTCAATCTTCTACTTTGCTTCTTCCCAAGAGATGGGAAACCTTGGAGTATTGAATGATTTCTTTTGCAGCTGTAATCAAAAGGAGCCTACATAACTCAAGCTTACTGCTGGCGCATCAAAGGGTACAAAAGAGAACTCTCTCCAGAAACAGGAGATGACAGTAACAGGTATTTTTATTGTTTAGCTGGATTCATATGGCTGGTTTTACTACCCTTACTAGTCTCTAGCATAATTATGTGGCCTCTCAATCCCTGGGTTGCCCAGCGATGATATAATAAGATTATAGAAAATTGGGGGAAGGGAGATGATTTAGTTACTACCTCCTCCACATTGTTTGAATCAAAAAATAAATAAACAACACATTAAGTAGCAATGATCTTTTTGTAAAGCATATATGATATCTTTGAAGCTGGTAACAGGTATTTCTAATTCTTTTTCTATTGCTCTACAACAGAATGAAAGTAAGCAACACTCTTCATAGGTTAAGTAGTTTATTTTTTTAACCAAAATAAAGAATGGACTTTCATTAAAAAAACTAACTACATTGAAATAATATTTTTCTTCTCTCAGACTGCCAAATTTCCAAGCATTCTGCAACACATATAGGTGAGGCCAAGAAGAAACAGTTATACTTGTACATTGCAGGTGGGAATATAAAATTGTATAACCCCACAAAGGCAATTGGCCAAAATTTATTAAAATACAGATTCAAATGCCCTTCAAAACAACCACTTTGTTTCTAAGAATTACCCTTCAAATGTTCTTACATTCATAAGAAATATTGAAATGGAAAATTTCCAACATATATCCATGAAAAGCAAAGTGCAGAATGGTGTGTAAAGCATGCTACCATGTGGGTAAAAGTTACATATAATAGTATTAGCAATACTAGGAATAGTATAGAAATAGTAATTTAGCTCATTATATTCTAACATATGTAGTAATATCATAAAATAATAGATAATAGCATCATTGTTGTTGTTAGGTGCCATTGAGTTGGTGTCCAACTCATAGCGACCCTATGTACAACAGGCAAAACACTATTTGTCAGTGCTTCTCTGCTATTCATAGGGTTTTCAAGACATATTGATTTTTGGGAGTGGGCTACTGAGTCCTTCTCCCAAGCCTATAGTATCTGGTGTTCCCAGGTGGTTTCCCACACAAGTACTAACCAGGCCTGTCCCTGCTTAGCTTGCGAGATCTGATGGGATCTGATGCCACAGTGCTACAGCTGCAGGCCGATAATAGCATTAGTAATAGTAAAATGTACATGTATGTTTGTGTGTAGTACACTGTGTGTATTTGTGTGTCTATATACGTATAAAATCTTGTATGGGCAATACAGAATCTTGAGGAAAGGACAAAATTAATATCAAGATGTTCTTTTTTAAAATTTTGAATATAGAGAGGAAACCAGGCAAATAATAGGAACAAGGGTGGGAATAAAATTTTTGACAGAATACTTTTTGAGAATTCTTGAACCATCTGAATGTCGTTCAAAAACTGAAATAAATACACACAATCTTAAAAATGACAGCAAAATGATGAATGTTAGCAAGTAGAAGCCCCGGGTGCTATAGGAGTGGGTAACAGGAACTAAGTGTGCAGAGCCCGGGGGACAACCCTGCAGAAGTAACTTTTAAACTGAGACTGCAAGAATAAATAGGGCAAAGAAGCAAACGGATGAGGGCTGTTCAGGGCAAAAGGCCTCCCCACCGCTGAGTAGGACAAGAGCAGAGAAAAGCTTCCCATTTAAGGAGCAGAAGCATCCAGGAAGGCTGCAGTGCAGAAAACAACCAGGTGGAGGGGTGGAGGAAGCAGTAGCTGAAGGCAAAGTGAGAGGCTGAATAGCATCAGCTATGTTAAAAATATTTGGACTTCATCCTAAGGGCAGTGAGAAGTCACCAAAGGGGTTGAAGCAGGAAAGTTACAGGACCTCAGTTATGTTTTGAATAGCTTGCTTAGGAGCCTATGAGAAGAAAGACTGGAGGAAGCAAAAGTGGATGTTGACAACTCATATATCTGACAAACCACTTTGGAGAACCGTCTGGCGGTTTCTTACAAAGTTAAACATACATCTACCCTATGACCTGGCAATTTCATTCCTAGGTATTCATCCAAGTTAAATGAAAACATATGTTCACCAAGATATTTGTATAAGAATTTTATAACAGCCATATTCATAGGAGCAAAATTTACGCTGTAAAAAGAGAAAACAACACAAAATATCTATCAAAAGAATTGATAAACAGATAGTGTATTTATACCATAGGATACTATTCAGCAATACAGAGGAAAGAGCTGATATACACAACATAGATGATTCATAAATTCATGAAAAACAGACAGCAGGCACAGGTATGTTTATGGTATATGATCTCATTATATGAATGAAATCCATGTACAGAAAAAATAATCTATAGTTACAAAAAACAGAAATCAGTTGCCTGAAGGAAAGAGACATGGACTGGAAAGAAAATTTAAGGAATAACCTAGGGCAATGGAAATGTTTTATAGCTTGTTGTGTGTGGCAGGTATATTGTGTATACAATTGTCAAACCCATCAGAGAGAATAACTGGACTTGTGCTTTTTATTGCCTGTCAATTTTAAGAAAAACTTGGCATTGAGATCTTGCTAATGAGAAAGATAAGAGGGGATTTC
This sequence comes from Pedetes capensis, assembly GCA_007922755.1. Taxonomy (NCBI): domain Eukaryota; kingdom Metazoa; phylum Chordata; class Mammalia; order Rodentia; family Pedetidae; genus Pedetes; species Pedetes capensis. The sequence goes on from VMDO01003200.1 coordinate 9,230, forward strand.
AATAATCCGGGGAAAGGTGATGGTAGTCCAGTTACCGATCATGGGGATCAAATAAAATAATGTGTACAAGAGGGCAAACTACAAACTGCCATGCAAAACATCGGACTTTATGTAAACTGTGAAGTTTTATGCAAAAGAGGATTTAGCCTAACTTAGACCATATCGAATTTGGAGGTGCTGTTGACCTCCAAAATTGCCCCCAAGGAAGTCCCACTTTTTGCAATGTAGGGCTTGGGATGATTAATCTTGATCCTCTTGTTGGTTTGTCACAGCTTGGCAGGAAATGAATCCAATGACGGCTCAGATCCATCAGAATACTTGACCTTCGGGCAAAAGGGGGGTGGGGTGGGAGCTGCTTTTCCTGAGGGATAGTTTTCTACTCAGAATTGGGCTTTCCCAAACAAAAAAATCCATTCAGCTGTTGGCCTTCAGTCTTGAATTTATTTTTTTGAGTAATTAGGACTTGAAGGATACAACAAAAAGGAAGCAGACTGTCATTTCTTGAGGCAGGGACCATAATGATCAGTGATGTGGCCACCCAGGGTTCAGGAGAGTTCGCTGGGAGCCTAGAGTGTGTGGGAAATACACGGGCACTGCTTGCATCTGCCTCTGGGTGCAGACAGGTTTGGAGAAATAGTTGTATGGAAGTCAGTCAAAAGCCATCTGAATGGCTGGTCACTCACCATTAAAGTGAATTCAACATTTTTGCATGTTTTTTTCAATGTAATAAATATAGCTAATTTTTAAAAAAGTTCAGTGTGTATTTTCTTTTCTCAAAAGTGCATTGAATGAGCAGACACAGCTATATCTTCCCTAGCCATACCAGTGGAGGCTAAATTCCCTGGCACTGTACTTGAACTTTTTGTTCATGAATGGAAGGCATGCAGGGGGCCCAGCCTTAGACTCTGTAATCCTTAAAGACCCTCTGTGAGCTGCAGTGGATATTTGCTCTATTTTATTCTCTGCTGTCTAGCATCTCTCTCTTCCTGAGGGTTGGTCTCTGTTGTGGCTTCCCTTGCTGTTAGGTAGGACTTACCTTCTACATTCAAAGTGGATAGGAACATGCACGCACACGCACACACACGCACACCCTGGCCCTAGCACAATCTGAGGATGGGCAACTGACTTGGGCTCAGCCTACTGGGTGGTCTTCCTTTGAATTTTGACCCTCAGAAGCAATACAAGGAGGTGGTGGATGACTTTCCAGAGAGAAAGCCGAAATTTAGCTTTTTAAGAGCAGCAAGGCAGGCAAGCGAACCAAACTCCTCTTGCCATTGCACCACTGTTGTTGGTTCTTTGGCCTGGCTCTCTGACTCGACACCAATTTCTTTCTTTCTTTTTTTCTTTTCTTTCTTTCCTTCCTTCTTTGTTTTCTTTTCTTCCTTTCTCCTCTCCTCTCCTCTCCTCTCCTTTTCTTTTCTTTTCTTTTCCTTTCTTTTCTTTCAGCACTGGGGGCCTGAACCCAGGGCCTTGTGTACAATTTGCAAGTGCTCTACCACTGAGATGAACCACGTTGTTGTTTTTAGTTGCTGTCCAGTCAGTGTCCGATTCATAGTGACCCTATCTACAACAGGTAAAACAGCGTTGTTAGTGCTTCTCTGTTATTCATAGGGTTTTCAATGGTGGATTGGGAGTAGGGGCCACGTCCTTCCCCCAAGCCTAAAGCACCTGATGTCCCCAGACGGTCTCCCACCAAAGTACTCTCCAGGCCCAACCCTGCTTAGCCTCTGAGATCTGATGGGATCAGGTGTCACAGTGGTACAAGCTGAGCTGCACCCCTGGCCCATTTTTTTATTTTGAGACAGGGTCTCTATAAAATAAGCAGGTTGCATCTGGCCTCGAATTCACTATTCTTCTGCCTTCAACTCTCTAGTCTCAGGGATTATAGGCATATGCCATCACACCCTGTGCAATTTCTGCCCCTTTCTAAAATTAATTCTCCCTACAATAAATTCCATTCTGTTTAAGTTTAATGGAGTCTGGTTTTTTGTTTGTTTGTTTGTTTGCAGTACTGGGGATTGAACACAGGTCCTCGAGCTTGCATGTTCTGCAAGTGCTGGACCACTCAGCTGCACCCTCAGCCCATTATTTTGCTTTTTGAGACAGGATCGTGCTAAGTTACGCAGACTGCCTCTGGTCTTGAACTTGCAATCCTCCTGCCTCCTGAGCTAGTGGAGTCTGTTTTCATTGCTGACACCTAAGACACTACATGATCATAAAAGAGTAATTTCATTTCCTATAGGAAGACTTCTCAGCAATGCTCTCAAGCAGTGTCTCAGACTGTTGGATCCGAGGCCTTAGTGTGGTGGCAATGGAAAGACACCTGAAGGAAGGGCGTATAAGTAGGAAGAAGGGAGGGAGAAAGTTCAGCACATTTCACACCTCCTTTACTCCAGGACTGAGGATTCAGTGGTGGTCAACATAGGCAGAGGTGCTAACAGATGCCAGCAGCAGAGCTGAGCCTGGGCCCCACACCTTGTGGTAGCAGCATGGGGAAGGAGGTACAATCACAGGCAAAGCAGAAAGGGCAAAGTTTAGTGAGGCTGAGGAACACAGCGCACGGCGAGGGGGCCTGGAATCTGGACCAGATCTCACTCCTAACTAGATCTGCCTTTTCCACTCCAATAAATTTGTTGGGCAATGGTGAGTAGACCATCTGCCTTTTTTTCTTTTCCTATTTTGATTTTGGCATTGTATCCATGATTTGGAGCGAGTCCACCTGAACCTAATGATGTAACCAGATCTCCAGAGTGTGTGTATATTTATTTATTTTAAAAACGCAATGTAGGAAACTTCCCTGAGCCCATGAGAAGGCGAGCTGGAGGTGCATCAAAGCTTGTTTTGATTTAAGTGGAATGGATCCAGCTTGAGTGTGAATTTGAGACTGTGTTTGCTTATGTCACACTCTATTTTTCAAATTACTTTCATATGTCCTGTTTCATTTATTTCCCCCACTTCTGGATGGGAAAACTGAGGCCTGGTACTTGAAAAGACACGCTCATGTTCACATGGCAAATTACCACCGGAGCCAAAGCTCAAATCCATGTCACTTCACTGCACCCCACTGCTGCTGGCAGAGCACTAAAATTACTATTGCACCAACTGAGCATAACAAGGTGACTTAAATTGGTTCATTCTGATGATTCGATTTAGCTCCTGGGCTCATTCAGGTAAACTTTAATCCCACGTCTCTTTCCAAATATATTTAGTCTTTCTGTGTGTCTTTAGTATTTTCCTGAATACTTTTTCTTCTGGGGCTGGGGACATGGCTCAGTGGTAAAGTGCTTGCCTAGCCTTTATAAAGGACCTAGGTTTGATCCCAGGCACTGCCCAAAATAACAAAATATTTTTTTCTGCATTCCACTTCTCCTCACTCATTTCTCCCACCTCCCTGTCTCTGTTAATCTCCTCTCCTTCTCTTCTTTCTTCCCAGCTCCTCTCACTTGTGAAAACATTTGTTTGTCTCACATATATGTAGTATCATGTGACTGAGTGGCTGAAAGGAGAAGTATCTTTTAAGCTCCTGGAAGCAGAATATTTTCTTATGGATTTTTTATTGTTTGGATTGTTTTGCTAGGCTAATGAAAAAAGACTCTGAGGCTCCCTTATCTCAGCCCGGCTAGAGGATGCCTTCAAGTTTTTGTTTTTCTTTCCAAGCTGGTTCCTTACCAAATGCATGCCAAAGGTCACTCCCAGGTCCCCAAGATAGTGTGGGTAATCAATCACAGTCAGGACATCAGCATCACAGCAGATAATCTCGTGAATGGGAGGATTTGGGGAAGGAGAGAGGGAAATCTAAACTGTCTGAGAACTGTGCGCTCAGCAAAGGTGATCTGATAGATTGCTTTTTCCAGAAGCTCACTAAGATGAGCACAAGTATATTCTAGCTCTGCAGCCATTCTTCCCTTCTGGTTTTTTACTTGTAAAGAATAAATATGTGCATATATAAAAGGCCCAGATATTCCATGGGTAATCTTATCATTGCAATTCAGCAAGCAATATAGACTGTGTTCAATAACTCCAAGGGATGGGTCCACATCCCCAGCAGTAACTAACCCTTGAAAAAATGAAAGATACTCCAGTCCTGGCTTTGCCACGGACAAGCTTTGTAAACTTGGTTAAGTCACCTCAGATCTCTAGCCTTCAACTTCCTCAGCAATAATGATCTACTTCATTCTTTCAATAAATGCTTTTTAAGTATCTACTTTGTGAAAGGCTTTCTGGTAGGAATTGCAAAGAATTTAAAGAATGGACATAATATCTGGTCTCAGGGGGTCTCAACATTTAATGGAGGGAAATTATGTATTATAAGGGAGAATAATATCATATTTTTAAGCGCCATAAAGGTGCTTTGTACAAAGAGCTATGGCAGGACAGAGGTAGAAGCAACTCTGAAATCTTGTCTTTAGGGTTCTTCCCTGCCTTAAATGTCTATGTGTTTGGCTTTTGTCACTTGCTCATTCGGTTTGATCTGATTTTCACACTAACGTGTTTCATGCTTTTTTGACTGATAGTTTTCAAATCATAGTTGTTATTCTCAACCATCACCAATTACTATACACATACTGTTTAATTGCCCTGTCAAATATAAAAGTGAGGTACTATAACCACCACAATCACCTTTTCTTTTTCTTTTCTTTCCTCTCTCTCTTTCTCTTTTTTTTTTTTTTTTTCCCCTTGAGATAGAGTTCTGCTCAAACTCATGATCAACCTGCCACAGCCTCCTGAGTGCTGGAATTGCAGGAGAGTATCATCACATCTGGCTACGTTTTTTGGTTTTTTTTTTCAGTACTTGGGGGTTGAACTCGGGGCCTCACACATACTTTGCAAATGCTCTACCACTGGGCTGCACCCCCAGCTGATTTTTTATGTTTTATTTTCGAGTCATTTTCTCGCTAAGTTATGCAAGCTGCCTCTGGTCTCAAATTCTCCATCCTCCTGCCTCTGCCTCCAGAATCACTGGGCTTCTAGGTTTGAGCCACCATGCCTGAACACTGGCTACCATTTTTGATATAAGAACACTGAGACTCAAAGACAGTAAGTACCTTATGCAAGTTCACATGGCTACGACATTATAGAACTGAGATTAAACCCCCGTCTGCCAACTCAAAAGCTCAGGCTCTTTCTACTACATGTCCTACTGCAGGTTTATGCCATAAGTCAGGATTAGCAACACAATGTGTAGGACCAGATGGGAAATAAAAAGGTAGGACTCTGTGAAAAAATTATTTAAAAATTGAAGATGGTAGGAGCAGAGCAGTAGGCAAAGCCTGAGGCCTTTCTAAGCATGGGTCCCAGAAGGGCTGTGCAGGCTGCACACCTATGGAACCAGACCTGGCTGACACAACTCACTTTGCAAGCAGCATCACCCAGCAAAGAGGAAAAGCAGCATAGCAATTTGCAGGCCCTCACCACAGTGGATGACACACTGGTGTCATCCAGGGGGTTCAGTGTTCGTCAGTCTGGCGGGATTTGTGGGCTCTGTGTGGTAACTTTCCCAGAGTGGCCCTGGTGCCTAATCTAAGGAACATTAAAATCATCTCAGGTAAGGGGACCTCAGAAGATAGGGACTTAATCCTGAGCCGGTGAGTCCTCTGATCGTGTCTTCACCCTTACACTTAGACCTGAGGAGGGAGGCTTAATGCAGCACAAATAGCACATGTCCCAAAGCCTCTGAGGATGAAAGTTTCTTTTTAAATCCAGACCAGGACCTGAAAGTGTGCCCTGATGAGGGGCAGTGGAAGGAAATCTGCTGGGGTATAAACCTCACTTCTGCAGCATTCAAGATGTTAACTCCTACAGACCTGGTAGACATCTAGTGCACACCACTTAGCCAATCATTCTTAATCAACAGTGTTCACTCTTCTGAGACCACAGCCCTCTTCTGTGAAGGGTATAGACCATTCTCCAGGAAAAAAGTGCATATCTATGAGAAATACTTTTGTAAACAATTGTAGATTCTCAGCAATGACTCCTGATCTTTAAAACTCTTTTAGATCACGGCTTCCCTAAGTATAGAATGTTAGGACCCTACAGAAACTTAGAGCTTATTCTTCAGGGGGTAAAAGCTGAGGTCATAGATTGTCATGCACATATTCAAGGACCTAATCCCCTCATCCTCAACTCTACCCTTGAACTAGCTGTCTCACTCCTGTTTCACTCCTATCAGAACACTGTAGCCAAGCAGAAAAATCTAATGCCACAGACAGCTGGTGCCAGGGCAGCAGTGAACATGTATGGAGCTCCTGGGCAAGCCAGGGCGCTGGGCTGAAGAATGGCTCTTGTCCTTGACACTCTCAGATGCCTAGGAGGAAATCACACAAAAACAATATAATGTAATGTGGTGCTTGCAATTCTAGGTGTTTAAACTGGGTTTGGAGGTGACCTAAAAGACAGTCACCTCTGCCTGGTCAGATTGTGAGAAGCTCCTGAAAGACAGAACCGTTACACAGAGAGTTGAAGAAGGAGTAGAAGGGACATGGAGGGACAGAGTCTTCCGGCTGAGGAGCCCAGCCTGTGCCATGGTAGAGAGGGATGAAAAATGGCAGGTGTGTAGGAGACACCGGAAGGAGTGGGGTTGGCTAGAGCAGAGGGAGTGTCTGAAGAAAAGAGCATGGTGAGGCTGGGAGGAAGAGGAGGAGCCAGATATCAAGGGCTTAAGAAAGAATGTCAGCCCATGTGAGGGAATCAGGAGTCCTTTCCTGCACGGTGCAAGGAGCCCAGATACACATCTGTCCTGGATGGTCTTCTGCTGGGCAGAGGGTGGGATTGGAGGTGGAGAGAGATTTCTACCACTGCTTTCTTTAAAAATTACCAACTTCCAAACTCTAGAGAACAGAAAAGGGCCCCCGGAAAGCATTCAGAAATGACAGCTGGTTGGTTGGACTAAAGTACATCTTGAAGATGTCAGTGAGAT